>JAMXBD010002095.1:0-240344 GCA_024138025.1 Combretum micranthum | reverse complement strand
TTTTTATGGTTCGTTTGAAATTGCAAATGATCAAGTCAAATGATTAATATTAAATTTAAAATTGAGTGACAAGTTGAAGAAGCTATGTTAAAACGAGCTTCATCAAGTCGAACTTGATCTTACATAGTATTATTATTGAGCTGAATCTTAATTCGATTTGATGAAGCTCGTTTAACTTGTCTAATTAAAAAATATACTTTTAATTATAATTAAATAATATTAATATACAAACTCGATTTGAATTTGATTAGAAAGCCTAACTTATGAAACTTGAGCTCGGTTTGATGAAATACTTCAGTAATTCAAGCTTGAATCCATTATTTTCGAATCAAATTAGAATAAACTTCAAGTCAAAATTGAATAAATTATACACCGATTTGTTGCATTTGCACCATAGTCCCATCAATGGAATAATCTAGCCTATTAAGTGATTAATCAATGCATATTATATTAATTTATTTTATCAATTAGATAATAGACTAGATAGAAAAGTAATAAGATATCAAACCAATACACATTTAATTTATTTGTCCTTGATGAGTCACATGCACACGGCTCCCATGAATTAATAAATAAGGGCAAGAACACATGAAGATGAACATGGACAGGGAATTTAGACGGACAGATAAGTACTGCAATAGTTAGATCCATTTGACAAAATTAAATAATGCAGAATGCAATGTTTTGCCGAGTTATATCCTTACGACTTACGAGGTGTCTCGTACGGTCCTGACTTAATATACTGCAGTGTGTACATATTATATTATATTGGTGATTGCTGCCATCATAAATTGGATATATTATAAAGAATTCAAAAAAATTTTAAATTGCATAATTACGTTTTTTTAAATATAAATTTTGAATATTTTTTTTATTTAAAGCAACATCATATTAGTGTTTTACATGGGTATATAAACTAAGGGAAATGCAATGATGAGTCACAGTTTAAGAATGATGACAATTATATAATAATATAACAAAAAGTCGCCGCCCTATAAAAAATTTTTTTAAAAGTATAATTTCATATATACATACATATAACGAGACAAAATAAATACCAATCAACTAAATTTACCGAATCATATATTTAATTTTTTACCACATTTCAACATCCAAAAGTTTAACTCAATAAATTAAAGTGAAACAACGCCAACCATTTGGCATTTATATTTGAAAAATAAAAAAAAAGTTTTATAGGGCTCAGTGGATGACACGTGTCACTCTGGAAATGAGAATTGGGCATATTCCAGTAATATAATATTTAGTACAGATGTACTATATTTAGAATGTACAATGCCATGTTCTCTGGCTCCACATTTCACGTTTCTCAACATGCCTAAGCACAAAGTGGCTCAGAGGACACAGAGAGAGAAAGAGAGAGAGAGAGAGACCCCATCTGCTGAGGAAATGCTTATCACACCATATTGATGAATATTATTTATCATGAAAATTTTATTTGAACTTTTATATCTAAATGTTCGAGCTTATAACGATTGGACCGCCCACATTTTGCCGACACTAAGAGCCCATTTTGTTTTTTGTTTTTGAGCGGTTTTACATGTACATTCCCGCCAAGTAACTTCTTGTCGATATATGTGTGTGTTTGGATTGTATCATCATTTTTTATTTGTGTTTCTATTTCATTTTTATTTTTAATTTATATATACTTTATTTATATTTAATCTTTTTAGTAGTAAAAATATCTTCTTTTTTTTCACCTGCATTTGTTTTTTTACAAACATTATTTAAAAATAATAAAAGTAAAATGCTAAAACAAAACAAAATAACACGAAACAAACAGCCTTTAGTCACCCCACCATCCCATGCTGACTCCAAGGTCAGATATAAACAGTGGATTTTTATGGTCCGTAAGGATCTAAAAATCGTTTATATGATTATAAAAATTAAAGAAAGTAAGATTTTAATAATTTGATAATAGTTTTTCGATAACATAACTTAAATGATTCATCCATGAATAGATCATAAAACAACCCATGTGAATAAGTTTCATTCACGATCCCCACAGTCTACAGCATTTATTAGGCTTTTAAAAAATTTTACAACCTGAATTTTATCAATTCGTATCATTAGTAGTTATGTAAAGTTTAAAAGTATTAATTTATTATATAAATTTTACTTATTTTTATAATTAGCTAATTGAATTTAACTAATTTTTATAATTAGATATCTAAACATTACTTATTTTATAATTAACTACCTCATTTAGACACAATAAATAACTCAAAATTTTACAGTTAATAAATTGATATTTTAAATTTCATGTAGTTAATTTCACAAGCCGGTAAAATTTGGATACTAAATGAGTAGCATGTTTACCTATATGAGAAAAGGATATATTGGAAATCTTTTATACTTATATCAAAATTTGATCAAGTGCTATCTACAATTTTAGAATTTTTAATCATATAAACCTTTCAATCAGTACCACTTTTGATTATGAGTAATTAATTATACCATGGGAAGATAAGGTTAATACCGTGTGGTTGGCCTTGTACCAATCTCCAATGAGGGACCGTGTAGTCCCCGGCTGGATCCGGAAAGGGAACCGGAATCAGCGGCCGGCTAAGGATCCGAATTCCTCCGAAACCACCAGCAGCTTTGTGGAATGCAAGAGATGGGAAGTAGTAGTAGCTTCCGATTTGATCCTTCACTTGTAGAATGTAGGTGAAATTCTTTCCTGGTGGTATGGGACAGGTTGTTCCAAAAACACCATCTTCGAAGGAGTTTCTCCTCTGCTGAATCCCAGTCCTGCATTCACCATCATAAACCAAATAAATAATAAATAATAAATAAATAAACAGTTAAATTGAAAATTTAATATTATAAATCCAATATAGCATTTTTCCTATTGAAATAATTGTTAAAAAGAGCATTGGTATGATGAGTGAAACCAAAATATTAATGTTATTTAAAAAAAAGGTTGTTCTCAGGAAAAAAAATGACTAATATTTATAAACCATCAATCAATTTATGCTTTAAAAAGAATATTTTGTAAAAATAAATATAAAAAACAAAATAAATTAGTGGCCATCAAAGATGCTATGGAAAATATATTATAATAGAATTAATCTTATTTGTTATTTAATAGCTAGATTGGTATTTCCAATGACCAGTGTTAATAAAGATAGAAAATGGGATAAATGATGAAGAACCACACTTGGAACATTTCCCAAAAGATCATGGTTACAATTTCTATAATCTGTAATCTCAGCGTATTTAAGTCTGTCCTAAAGAGGAAAGGACATCGTGGTAATAGTCAATAGTGACCTATTGATTAAAAATTATAAGAGTGGCATAATTAATTAGACATGTGCCCTGTCGGATGACATTTACATCTCTAAAGTATAACAGTTTTATTCGTTAAAAAATTAATATCAATGATTTTTCTAGGATCATAATTATATTTTTTTAAACAGATATTCGTTAAAAAATTAATATCAATGAAAAATTAACAGTTTTATTCATAGACAAATCAATTAGATACGATAATAATATGATGCTGATAGATTACAAATACTAATATGATATAAAACACAATAGAATAGATCTTAGATAATCAACCAAACCGAACTTCAAAGCAAGAGTCCATGATTATGGTCAATGCCTACTAAAAGTGACTATAATGAGCCCCAGAGTGGACTATAGCTAAAATTAAATAATCAAAGCATCCACCAATGGACCAACTTGGTTAGGTTCAGATATTAAATTCAAACAACTAAGCAAGTAGTTAATGCTCCAAATTTTAACCTAACAAATTAAAGATTTGAACTTTAATAAAAAGAAAAGGGGAAAAAGAAAAACAAATTTTAATACAGTATCAAACCCAACAAAAGAAGTAGAGTGAACAAAAAACGTGTTTCCATATTTAATCTAGATTTATGGACTAATGTCCAGCTGAAAACCCAGATAAAAAAATTACTTACTCTAAAAATTAAATATCTATATAAGTCGAGGTACATTTGCACTATGAAAATGACAATTTTGGTAAAGATTAAAGTGGTAGTAATAATAATAAAATGGGATAAAAATATAGTTTTGATTAGATTAATAGAAGGGAAGAGTGTAGAAAATTAACCATGAAAGAGGAAAGGCTCGTCCAAGCTATTGTGTACATTGATGAAGAGATTATCATTTGTAACAGAGTGTATATCAGGACCTGGAAATTGCCCATTTATCAATATTCCCTGCCAAAAAAATTAATGAAAAATCAACATCAGAACCCTTCAGATCCTGAAATGTAAAAATAAAGAACACAACACAAGACAAAAAACTGTCCGTTCCTTCAGATCTCCAAAAACATCCCACATTAAAACTAAAATGTGTTGGATTTTAAAAACAACAAAATTCAGGAATGTAGGATCTTAATGGGATGAAACCTGTTGTCTAACTCCAAGTGGGTAGATATCACCATAAGTCACATTCCAGTCGTAGAATCTGTACGGACTGTCAGCCCTCGCAATGGCAAACAGAGCAATGGAAGCACATAGCAGGGTCAAGGTGCAAATTTGACCTCCCCCCATTATTAGACAGAGAGAGAGAGAGAGAGAGTAAAAGGGGTTGGCCTAGATTTGGTTTTTCAGTGTTTCAGGTCAGAATGTGTGTGTGCGCGCTGAGAGAGAAAGGTTTAGTGTGATTTTTGGAAAAAAAGTGGTTGGAGAGAGCATGAAGGGAAATGGGTGATGCAGTTACTAGCAGTAGTGATGGGGGGAGGAGTGAGGGGTGAGGTGTGAGGGTGGAAATTGCGGGTTTCGAATCTAAAGTGCGGTACAGACAGAGGTGTGGTAGGGAGATGTCTACTGTCTACTGATGTTTCCAGTCCAATGACCTTTTTTATGCTTATTTAGCCCAAAAATGTTGAGAAAGTGGGTTAGAGAGGAAAAAGCTATAAAGATAAATGTATTTGTAAAATGATAAAGTATTCCAAAGATTTATCCCTAGAATATATCTATCTGTGAAGTGGAATTACTTTTATTCATTTTTTCTTTCTAATTATTTATTAAATTACTTGAAGATTGGCTCTAACCATTATTAATTGAGTAGGGTATTACATTGGGCATTACATAGCTGCAATAATATATTTATTTATCTTTGTAATACTTGTTTGCTGGTTTTTAGGAAAAAAAAAAATCATGATATAGTTTGTAGAAAATTAATCAGCATCTTACCACACCAAAATGCATCGAAAAATGCAATTTTTTGAAAAAACAAAATTCGCATTTATAGGCTACAATTCCCAACCATTATTTTAAAGCAGAATGGTAAAAGATGCAAATTTTAAAAAGGTAAAATAAAAATTATATAATTTTCTAAAATTATTACGATTATTGAATTGTGTGTCAAATATAAAACATGTGATTTATAAGAAATTTCATGAGTAAGTAAAAATCACATGTCTAATATGTGATTTTTACTATACTAATTTAATAATCAATATAATATAAATCTTATTTACCTAATTATTTTCTCGAAGTGCCGCAGGCAAGGGGAAAAAAAATCTATTTTTACCATTCAAAATGTAAAAGATAGTTAGGGCAAGACACAATTAACTTCCTGCATAATAGTTGGAAAAAAGATTATTTGGGGAAGTTTTTTCGAAATCTTATAAATTTTAACTTTGGTATTGATATATTTTTAACTTTTCGAAAATGCACATCACTATCCCTTACACTCTAATAAAATGGTAATATAGCAAATTTGATTTTTCCATCAACTAAAAAAAGCAAAGAAATCAAAGTCTTTTTTTAGTAAAGGTTAATTTCATTCATTAAAAAGATATTACATCTATTGTAAAGACCCACTTACTAAATCCCGAATTTAGAGTACCGAGTCCCCAACATATATAACATTTTCACATTATATGTAAGGTTATCCTAAAACTAACAGTTTATAAAAATTGTTTAATCAAACCTACTAAAACTTTATAAATAACCTTTAACAAAACAAGATTGCTAATAAAAACAATCTATACATATAAATCATATATACAAAGTTTAGTGTCAATACAAGACACTACAAAAATCACAAGTTTTTCTTAACACAAAAGATAATCTAAAGAGAGCTTAAGGTCTATTACACTTTGACTTATCTAACCCTTCTAAACAGAGAATTTTGCTTTAAATAAAGCTTCTCAAAAAATTCCAAGGGTATTCGAGTCCTACTCGTCCCATTCATCCATGAATCACTCAAAATCTTACCCGTATCCCAAATCATCACATAACTCATCTTCATTACTGCGAAGCAGCAAACATGAGCCAAAGACCCAGTACGCAATGACAAACATAAGAACAATTTATCAAACAAACTTAAATAAATGAAATGCATCAATGATCAAGTCATTATCTTATTAAATTTTCTTTTACAGAACAACAGGAGGTATTCAAACCCCGGGATCACGCTCTGGGAATTTAGGGTCATGAGTAACAGCAGCTGCTCAGGAGGTTGATATAAGCAGTTCGAATACTTATATCTCTTATATCTATTCCATAAAAAATAACTTCATCTAGGGTTCAAAAGCCGTTGTCTGACTCTACTTAAACTCAGTCCACAACATGAGTCTAGTTCACAAGTTCCCATAAACTTTGAACTAACCATGGTATTTCCCCATAAGTTTAAGCAAACGTTACTTGGATACTATTCTCCCCATCGGCTACCCACTTAACCAAAAACAAATCGCTATTGCATCATAGCGTACCATTGCATCATGATAAAGTCATTTAGGGGTCATGAGTAACAACAGCTGCCTGGGAGGTTGATATAAGCAATCCGAATACTTATATTTCTTATATCTATTCCATACAGAAATAGCTTCATTTAGGGTTTAAAAGCCATTGCCCGACTCTACTTAAACTCAGTCCACAACATGAATCTAGTTCATAAGTTCCCATAAACTTTGAACTAAACCATGATATTTCTTTTAAGTTTAAGTAAACGTTACTCGGATACTATTCTCTCCATCGGCTACCTACTTAACCAAAAACAAATCGCTATTGCATCATAGCATACCATTGCATCATGGTAAAGTCATTGCATCATGACTTAGGTTAAGCGCCTAACTAACATGTCATTGCATCATGACAGGTTTGCTGCTCCTCGGACCAGATTAAACAACGTAATAAATATCCAGTTCATCAAAATAATAAGCCGAATTGAATTAAATCAATTTAAGAATGCCTAGTCCTAGTATACAACAAACAAGCTATTGCGTACCTGTACCTAACAGTGTATTGCTATATTTACTCAGAGGGGGGATAACCGAAGAATCTTTAACTGAAATAAGAATATCAAACAAATCAATAATAGAACGTAGAATAAATATATATATATTTCACAATCCTAGGTTAACTACACAAGGAGATTCGATAAACTTAACATATAGTTTTAACATAATTCATACATAAAACATATTTATTTAGCTTATATATTCATTAGAAGATCATATATGAAGTAAAGAATGACAATTGAAGAAGTTTGAATTTATAAAACTCAGGGGATACGCGGCCTTTCTGCATAGGCAAAATTGAACTGAACGCCGGCAGCGTTGGAATTATATGCTGGCGGCGTTAAGCCCAGCGTTAAAAATTTTGATTCTGTTCGCATTCAACACCGCCTCTATGCCGGCAGCGTTGAAGCTCTGGTGGTCGGCATACAATTTGAAAAATAAACGCTAACCAATTTCTTTACAAAAACCGGCGGTGTTTTAAGCGGCTTTAGAAAAATCGGTTCTAATCACATTCAACACCGCCTCTACGCTGGCGGTGTTGATGTACCAGATGTCGGCGTACGTTCTAAAACAGACCTATTCAAAAAAATTTTATTTCCCCTGTTTTGCACTTTGCGAATTTATAACATATAACACTTTAATCCTTCTTCAAACTCATATTTAACTTCATACACATCTTCTATCCACACCAATTAATTCTAGCAACTTTGAACATTAAAACAACACATTAAACTACTTCATTCACATCAAATTCTCTCCTCCTCTTCACTTCAACTTCACTACTCAAATCAAATTCACTTCTCCCCAACACCTCTTGCTACTTCTATATTACATAAACAAGTTCATATATCAATAACACATAAACTAACATATATATCAATGCATAGAACCATACAATTCAAAAGACATTAACTAATCCTACCATAGGTTTTACACTTATATTACAAGAAAGGAAATAAAACAAGAGTTTATGCTAGCTTTAACTTACATGTAGAGAATTAGGCTTGGAGAGATTTTTGAATCCAAAAGCTTGATATTGGTCTTTGGTTTAGGTTTTATAGTTTAAAGAAAAGGAAAAGAGAAAGGAAAGAAAAAAGAGGGAAATTCGTATGGGAAATAAGGGCTGCCAAAAGAGGCAATATTTGATCAAATTTGTGACTCAATATCATCTTAAGTTTGACTTTTGAGGTATATAAGACTTGGGGTTAAATTTCGCTTAATTTAGAGCTCATTTGGGTTTAATTTAGGCTTGAAAAATAGGTTTAAACTTTGTAAAAATCTATCAACAATTTCTTAAGCATAACAAAAGTTGTTTTAATAATTTTAAACATAACACATACATATTAATTCATAAAAGACACAAATATTAATTACACTATACACACATTAATATACATAAAACAATAACATTAATTTCATTACACATAATCACCTACTTCAATAATTAATATTAAATAAACATATATCAACCTATTTCTACACATTCATATTCATAAATCAAAATTGCTTCAAACTTAATATCTAAAACTAATATTGTATTCACATAAAATTTTAATTATTGAATAATTTAAACTATTTCATCTATTACATAAATCGATACAAAATTGGCAAATAAAGAGTTATGTGTACAAAGATCTATCCATATAAATAGACATATCTATTTTATAGTCAAAATGTCTCACACTAATGGTTTCTCCTAAATAAAATCAAACTCATCCTACTAGAGTGTATATTAAATCTCATAAAAGAGATAGCATAATCACATGTAAGGGACGAAAACAAAAATAAGAAATACATAAAAAAAACCACTTATTATAAATGCTAACAAAAATATCGCTTGATCTATACAATCTTCAAGCCATTAAGATTTGTTGACATGACTTGCAGCGGTGGAAATGTCAAACGAACACATCAAAATGGTATACATTATCCAAATATGATATTATATGTGATACATCTGCATCTACAAATATTGACATTAGTAGCGGTGAATCTATAGATTTATATGATAAATGATAGGAATAGATTTAGAAGGGAAAAGCGACCAATCACGAGGTTGTCCTCTATCCTAGAGGCTGTGAAAGACCAGAGAGAGAGAGAGAGAGATTAGAAGGTGTTAAAGTGCACTTTGATAAATTTAAGGGTTTATAAACATATCAAAATCAAAGTTTAAGGAGATATTATAAGTTATTGCCAATTTATTAAAGTTTAAAGGATTTTTTTTTTTTTCGAAAAAAGTTTAAAAGGTGTTAAGGCACACTTTAAAAGTTTAGGATATATTTATATTAAAATCAACATTTAAAAATTATTTGCATTTTCATCAAAATTTTCATTGGATAAGATCATTAGTTGTTATTTTTCGAATTGATTTAACGAAAAGAAAGGTCTTGGAAGCCTCAGACTTTAGCCAAAAAGACACTTATTACTTCGACCAATTTCTAACGTAACTTGCTATTTGCAGACAATCGAATTCTGCTATTAAGTTTCCCAAGCCTCTATTAGATTTCATATTATGTATTTAACTGCGGTATTTAACTATCAAACTAATATTATTTATTTAACTGTCAAACTCTCAAAATTAATAATCATCCATAAAAGAATAATTAATTCATTCAACGTATGATTTGAAGTCTCTAAATCATTTAAAAAAATCAAATCGCTAAAATGTCATAAGTCTTGCTAAGGTCTATTATTTTCTATTGGTCTTCATATGGATCACCATCAAAATGTAGGTTATAATCAAAACAGTCCTCATAACAATCTGTCTCTTCATAGTCATCACTTGAAAAATATATCCCATACTGGCAAGTTGTAATATTATGACGCAGCGTAATAGCATAAATAAACAAGACCACTCACACCGAACGATCTTAAGGATAAACAAATTGCGCACAATTGTAATTCAGAGAAAACCTCTCAAAGAAATGTATATTGAATAGAAAATAAGTCATGAGTCATCCATAGCCCTAGAGCACATATTTATAATCTAAGGAATGGATGTGAAATACGGAAAGTAATAAATGTGAAAACGCGGAAAGTAATAAATGAAAAACACGGAAAATAATAAATGTCCTTTGACCGGTCTTCATCCATGTGAACTCCGCATCTTCCTCGCATCCTTCCTCGCTATAAATGTCCTTTGACCGGTCTTCATCCATGTGAACTCCGCATCTTCCCGCATCCTTCCTCGCGTCCATTTTTTTCATGAAGTCCATCGCGATAAATACCGTTTGCATCATTCTCTCCCACCGATGGAGAACTCGACCTCGAGTTCTCTTCTGGATATAGCGCCTCGTCATCGGGATGGAAAGGATATAAGTCGGCCACATTAAAAGTCTTCGAAATAGCCATATTTGCTGGAAGATCAACGATGTAAGCGTTATCATTAATCTTTTGAATGATCCTGTAAGGTCCATACTTTCGTGGCTGAAGCTTGTTGTAAGTGCCCATGGGAATCCTCTCCTTTCGTAGAAAAACCATTACTTGATCCCCAACTTCAAATAATTGTTGCTTCCGTCGCTTGTCAGCTGTCTCCTTATACTTAGCGTTAGCCCTTTCAATCTTAGTTCTGACTTCTTCCGCGGTGTTCTGCCAGTGTTCCGCCATGTGTTTAGCTGGTATACTATACTCAGCCATCTTTGGAAGCTTGACAAGATCCAAAGCATGTTGAGGTACTTTGGTATATACAATAGAAAATGGAGACCTCCCTGTTGTGCGATGGATGGAGTTGTTATATGCAAACTCCGCTTGAGCTAAACACAAATCCCATTGTCTTGGTTTCTCTCCACAAATACTTCTGATAAGATTACCTAGAGTTCGGTTGGTAACTTCTGTTTGTCCATCCGTTTGTGGATGAGCAGTGCTGCTGTATTTCAAAGTGGAATCAAACATATACCATAACGTCTTCCAGAAGTAGCTGAGGAATTTGCTGTCCCTGTCAGATGTGATGGATTTAGGCACCCCATGTAGTCTCACTACCTCCTTGAAAAATAGTTTGGCAATGGCATGGGCATCTGAGGTCTTCTTACAAGGGATAAAATGAGCCATCTTAGAAAACCTGTCAACCACTACAAAAACAGAGTCAGCACCTCGTTGGGTACGAGGCAAACCAAGAACAAAATCCATGGAGAGATCCTCCCAGATATTCTCAGGTACGGGCAAGGGATAATATAGTACTTTGAGAATGCCCCTTAGATGTCTGGCAAGTGTAACATCTTTGGACAATCTTCCCTACATCCCTCCTCAATTGGGGCCAAAAATACCGATCAGCAACAGCTGCAATGGTCTTGTCTCTCCCCAAGTGACCTGCTAGACCCCCTCCATGGAGATCTCTAATTAACTTTTCCCGCAAGGATGACCGTGGGATGCATAGTTGATTACCCTTCATGAGATATCCATCATGCACATGATAATCATCACAGGGTCTTTGACTACTACACATGCCCCAAACCTCACTAAAGTCCTCATCCTTATCATAGAGTTCTTTCATCTGCTCAAATCCTACAACTTCAACACTCATCATAGCTAAGACATCGGCTCTCCTGCTCAAGGCATCCGCCACTTTGTTTTGGACTCCAGACTTGTGCATGAGTTTAAAAGGAAACCTCTGCAAATACTGGATCCACCTAGCATGCATGTCTTTGCTGATCCTATTTTGACTGCTTAAGTGTTTTAGAGCCCCACAATCAGAATACAACACAAACTCTTTCCCTACAAGGTAATGCTCCCATACCCTTAAAGCTCTTACCACAGAATAGAATTCTTTGTCATATGTAGACCAATTCTTTCTAGCATCACACAGCTTCTCACTGTAAAAAGCTATTGGCCTCTTTCCTGTGAAAGTACTGCCCCAATGCCTACTCCACTAGCATCACAATCCACCTCAAACAATTTGTCAAAATCAGGTAATGCTAATACTGGAGCACTACACAATTTTTCTTTCAATAGGGCAAACCCAGCCTCAGCTTCCTCACTCCAACTAAATTTCCCCTTCTTCAGGCACTCAGTCAATGGAGCAGCAATAGTACTAAAGTGCCTGATGAAGCGTCTATAGAAACTGGCTAGTCCTAAGAAACTCCTCAACTCAGTCACAGTCTTAGGAATTGGCCATTCTCTAATAGCCTTTACCTTCCCATCATCCATGGTGATCCCCTCACCACCTACCACAAATCCTAAAAATAACAACTTTTTTGACATAAAAATGCATTTTTTTAAATTAGCATATAGCTTATTCTCCTTCAATACATTCAATACACTTCTCAAGTGATCTATATGCTCCCCTTCAGACTTACTATAAATTAGGATGTCATCAAAGTACACTACTACAAACTTGCCAATAAACGGTTTAAGTACCTGATTCATGACTCGCATAAATGTGCTAGGGGCATTGCTGAGGCCGAATGGCATCACTAGCCACTCGTACAATCCTTCCTTTGTCTTGAAGGCAGTCTTCCATTCATCCCCTGGCCTAACTCTGATTTGGTGATAGCCGCTCCGCAAGTCGATCTTAGAAAAGATGGTGGCTCCACTCAACCTGTCTAGCATGTCTTCTATACGGGGTATAGGGAACTTATACCCAATTGTGATCCTGTTGATAGCCCTGCTATCAACACACATCCTCCAACTCCCATCTTTCTTAGGAGTGAGTAATGCTGGAACAGCACATGGACTCAGGCTATCTCTGATGAAGCCTTTCGCTAGTAATTCATGAACTTTCTCCTGGAGGATTTCTGTTTCCCTGGGACTCATCCTATAATGAGGTAAATTAGGAAGGCTCGCCCCAGGTACTAGGTCAATCTGGTGCTGGATATCCCTTAAGGGTGGAAGTCCCTCGGGTAAATCATCTGGAACCACTTCTTTAAACTCCTCTAAAATCTCCTTCACCACTTCAGGAATGTCACTAGCACTCTCATCTTCTACTTTTAGCACATTCTTCACCACCAAGGCGTGTACCTCCTTGGTCTCTCTCATAACCTCTTCCATCTCCTTCTCTGAATTCACTATGGTTAGAAAAGAACGCCCCTCTAGCTTAAAGCCTTTGGGACGTGCCATCACCTTAAGAGGAAGTAATGTGTATCTTTTGCCATCCTTTTCTAACCGGTAAAGGTTCTCTTTTCCAGCATGTTGGGCATCCACATCAAACTGCCATGGTCGCCCGAAAAGAATGTGACAAGCATCCATGTCTACTATGTCACAGTAGACCTCATCACAATATTTTCCAATGGAAAAGGGCACCCTACATCTCTCGAGGACGTCAATCCGTTCTGCAGCTTTAATCCATCCAATGGTATATGGATTAGGATGTTTTTCAACTGGCAACTGCAAATTCTTGACCACCTGCTTGCTAATAATGTTTTCGCTACTCCCACTATCCACAATTAGGTTAAAGACTCTTCCCCAATTGTGCACCTAGTGCGAAACAGCTGGTGGCGTTGGGTGTTACCCTCCTGTTTAGGTGCTAGCATGAGCCTCCTGATAACATATGAGGGTTCATGCTCTTCACCATCCTCCTCATAGTATTCTTCCTCCTCATTAGGATCACAATATATGTCTTCATCTCCATCGCGTTCTACAATATTCACAGTTCTTCTATTTGGGCATTCATTGGATCGGTGCCCAGGTTGA
Organism: Combretum micranthum; assembly: GCA_024138025.1. Taxonomy (NCBI): domain Eukaryota; kingdom Viridiplantae; phylum Streptophyta; class Magnoliopsida; order Myrtales; family Combretaceae; genus Combretum; species Combretum micranthum. The sequence goes on along the minus strand of JAMXBD010002095.1, from coordinate 226,480 downwards.
TTGCAACGATAGCATTTACCGAGGATGGGTTTGGCATATGGGTTGAATTGTTTCTGACCTTCTTTGGATTCAATAGGCCGTTTTTCCATAGCCTTTTCGCTCTTTTTCTCACCACTACTACTCGACTTCTCGACTATGCCCTTTTCTTTGTCATCCGTCGCCTTACTCGTCCCACTACGCTCAAACCTATCGACTCCGTATCTACGCCCTCCACCATCAAATCTGGTGCTTTTATCATTTAGCATGAGTTCAGCCCGCAATGCCATATTCTTCGCCTCACACATACTCCTCAATACCGTCACCCCAATTTTATCCCTGATCTGCAACTTTAAGCCATCAACATATCTAGCCACTTGTTGCCCTTCACTTTCCCTCAAATCATTACGCTCCGCTAATCTCATAAACTCAGCAGTGTATTCATGAACGGTTCGCAACCCTTGGCGACACCTTTGGTACTGCTGGAAGAGTATCTGTTCATAGTCAGGAGGAAGAAACTCACCTTTCAGTAATTGCTTCATGCGAATCCATGATCGCACAGGATTTCTTCCTTCTCTCAACCGCCTGCTTTGTACTCTCTCCCACCAGGCGGAAGCACCACCTTTCAATCTACATGCCACCGTCTTCACTCTTCGTTCTTCTGGGACATCTTTATAATCAAAGAATCGTTCCACTTCTGCTAGCCAATCAAGGAAGTCTTCGATATTGAAGGTACCATTGAAATAAGGCAGATCTACCTTCAGGTGGAAATCTCCTCCATCGAATTGATCATCATCATAGTCCCGATAACCCCTTCGGTTCCTTCCTCCACCATAGCCACCCCTCATAGGTGGCTGTCTCCTCTCATGCACCTGCTCCTCTTCCTCTGAGTCATCATCAGAGATCTGTACCCTTTGATTCCTGCCTCCACCATAACCATCTCTTGCCCTAGGTCGTCGTCCTTCATCAACCCTTCCCCTATTGTTAGCAACCTCCATGGCATCAAACCGATCGACCAAAGTTTTGACGAGCTGCTCTACCCGCCTCAACCTTCGATCCATGGCATCCATCTCCGCCCTTAGGACCGGTTGGCCAGCCCCTTGGACTCCCGCATCATGAACACCGTCATGAATGCGACCGCCGTCGACGTCATTGTCAGAAGACATCTTGCAGGATCTCACCGTGCTCTGATACCAATCTGACGCAGCGTGATAGCGTAAATAAACAAGACCACTCACACCGGAACGATCTTAAGGATAAAACACAATTGCGCACAATTGTAATTCAGAGAAAACCTCTCAAAGAAATGTATATTGAATAGAAAATAAGTCATGAGTACATCCATAGCCCTAGAGCACATATTTATAATCTTAAGGAATGGATGTGAAAATACGGAAAGTAATAAATGTGAAAACGCGGAAAGTAATAAATGTAAAAACACGGAAAATAATAAATGTCCTTTGACCGGTCTTCATCCATGTGAACTCCGCATCTTCCTCGCATCCTTCCTCGCTATAAATATCCTTTGACCGGTCTTCATCCATGTGAATTCCACATCTTCCTCGCATCCTTCCTCGCGTCCATTTTTTCCATGAAGTCCATCGCAATACCGTTTGCATCATATTATGATCGACCAACATATTTAGAGTCTGCTTAAATTATTTGATTTTCATCTATAGTTTATCTATATCTGATCAATATTTGTATTTTATCTATATTTTATCAGTTTGATCAACTTATGACTAAAAATGTTAGTTTTCATTTATATTTATTTCTTAGCAAAAATTAGTTTGAAAACGACAAAAAAAAAATGCCAAAATAACAAAAATAAAAAGAAACATACAGATGCTCAATTAAATCATTAATATCATACATCTATAAGAAAATGTATACGAAACTAGACCGTTCGAGTCATTTTGAAATTTTGGACATTTAAATGCGTTCTAATGTCATTTTGAAATTGTACACGCTTAAGTGTTCCTACGAATTTTATTGTCTTTTTGTAAATGTAGATCAAATCCCTGAAGTTGGTTCGTAAATTTTTTTTATAATTTATGTCTCTGTGATTGGTTTTGAAAAAAAGTAGGTTCATAGTGATCCCAAAAATCAATGATCATTTTGAAAGTGTGAAGAAAGTTAATAAAATTAAATTTTAAAATACGAAGCAAATTGATAGATTTGATTATGTAGTATGGATAATATTGATATAAAGAAAAGAAGTTTTACTCAACCATATTCATCAAACAATACATACGTTTATAGTCCTAATATGTACATCCATCAAACAACAATGATTTACATATCTAGATTTTGCTTAAGACCTTGATAATAAACCAAATTAATATCAAGCCATAGATTATACACCATAGATCAATGACATATACAAAAAAAAAAAAAAAACTACAAATTCCAGGTTGATTACTTGATTCTCCACTTAAATAATTAGTTATAGCTTAATTTGATTCAATCCAGATCTCTTATAGCTTTACCCATGTGACTAGGGAGGGTATGCAACTAACATGAGAAAAGCTGTTAATGGTGTGGTCAACTACTATATGGGCCAAGCTAGTGCTAGATCCTCTTATTCAGCTTGGCCATCTTAGTTAGGCTCTAGATGATCATATGACCTTTTAGGTTGTCTTATGAATACAAATTTAATTATTTTTTTATCATCAAATTTGTTTCAGTTCACTCTAAATTAATCTTTTACTTCAAAATCTTATTTTTGTTCAATTCTTCCTAATATGACAATAACTTTCTCTCTTATATACACATGGCATCTTCATGCTTCCAATTAAAAAAGATATTTATAGTTTGTTTATGCATTCTGGACATAATATAAAATTTATCATGTTTTTAGTGTAATTCATGTCCTATCTTCTAAAATTTGAATAATGTATAAACTGTTGTATGACTAAGATTAACTTGTTATGAAATTTGATGGAAAACACATGCTCTAGTAGGAACAAAACATGATCCATGAGTTTGTGATAAGTATTTGTTGGGGCTATAGATCCAACTCATATTGATCTATAATCAAAGAGAACCTAAATATATATAGGATATATATTTAGAAGACTTTGGAATCAAAATAGGAATTAGACCAACATGCTTTGAACAAGGAGATCCTAAATATATGATTATATATATTTAGAGGACATTCAAATCAAGGATATCCTAAGTATATGACATATTAGAAAAGGACTTGAAGATAAAGAGGTTTTGTGCAAAACAAAGATGAATTTTGTTGTACACCTATAATAAGATAAGCTACACCTTCAGCCTACAACAAGCAATAGCTGGCCTTGAAAAATGAGAATTTTGACCGAGAGCACAGGAGTGCCAACGTTGGCTTCAATGCCGTCAGTGTTGGGGTCTATGCCGTCGGCATAGGATGGGTACACCGTAGGCATTGAGCAAGCATACGTTGGTCCCAAAACAACGACATTTCAATGCTACCCTTACGCCGCTAGCCTTGGTTTATGTCGTTTCCAATCTTTATGTTTTGCATATAAATAGTCCTTATTGTCCTAGAGTTTGCAAGGAACAAATGGTGTGTCTCTTCTTAAGCCCAACTAGAGAGATCTAGAGAGAGAAAGAGAGAAAATCCTAGAGAGAGAAACTCTAGAAGAAGAAAAATCTTTGTTCGTATTTGTAATTCACCGATTGTGCTGAAGAATTATGAGATCCCCTAAACAAATCTAGTGTGAAAAAATTGTGATCCCATTATATTGTTTATAGTGGAAGATTTAAGTGTTGCTAGTTTTATGGTTTTTCCCGCATTGGGTTTTCCATGTTATATCCTATTGTTATCTGTTTTTTAATTTTGCATTATTTTATTATTCATCACTTTAGAAAGAGGAGATTTAACTTCCGATCACATGTTGATTAATTGTTTGATTAATCAGTTTATTATTATCGTGATTAGGGTTAGGCTTTTACATAACAAGTGATATCAGAGCAAATGTTTCAAAAAGAAAATTAAGGTTTTTGTTGTAGTGCAAATATGGCAAAATCATTAGGTACGATTATCAAACCGAATCCAACAAATTACTCCATATAGAAATCTATGATGGAATATTTATTATATTGCAAATATTTATATTTTCCTTTGGGCGGTGACACTACGAAGCCAGAGAATAAATCTGATGCTGATTGGGTAATCATGCATAGCAAAACTGTCGGTTATATCCGACAATGGGTAGATCACAACGTTTATCACCATGTGGCCTAGGAAGTTGGAATCCATGTATGAGAGGCAAATGGCCTTGAATAAAACATCATTGATCAAGAGAGTTGTAAATTTGAAATACAAGGATGAATCTAACATAGTGGAGCACTTGAATGATTTTCGAAGGCTGATGAATAAATTACCTGCCATGAAGTTGGTGCTTGATGATGTGATCTAGGCACTAGTGTTGTTGAGTTCCCTACTTGATAGTTGGGAGACACTGGTTGTGTCTGTTAGTAACTCTTCCTTAGAGGGAACACTTACCCTTGCAATGGTGAGGATAGCCTAATGAATGAAAAGGCTAGAAGGAAGGATCTTGTCACAGCATCTGATTCTAGGGCACTTGGTACTAATAAGCCAGGAAGGAATGGTAAGCAGGTATAGAAGATCATCTAATGAAGATGATTAAGAAATCCAGGGGAAGGTCTATGTCAAGGGGAAAAAAAATTTAAATGCTACTATTGTGACAAACAATGTCACATGAAGAAAGAGTACAAACTCTAGAAAAGAGAGAAGGGAAAATGTGATAAAAAGGATGTAGACACAGCTACAGTAGCAGTAGATGATGATGAGATCGTCATTACCTGGGATGATAAGTGTGTTAGCCTTGTAAGTCATGATGATGACTGGGTTGTTGATTCCGATGCCTCCTTTCATATGACTTCACATGTTGAGTTCTTCTCAACCTACACTGCTGGTAATTTTGGTAATGTCAGTATGGGAAATGATGGTGAATCCAAGATTATTACCATTGGAAACATAGTTTTAAAAACTAACACAGGTTGCAGGTTCACTCTTAGAGATGTCAAACATATTCCAGATATATGCCTTAGCCTTATTTCTACAGGAAAGCTTGATGATGATGGCTATGGTTGCTACTTTGATGAAGAAAGATGGAAGTTCACTAAGGGTTCTCTCATCGTGGCAAATGGAAAGAAGAAGAATATCCTTTACTTAATGTCAACAAAGCTAAGTAATGGAGATGTGAATCCTGTACTCTCACATAGAGGTTCTAATGATGGTAGAAAAGGAAGAAGTTGAGTTAAAGAATCCCAAAAGCCTTATCAATAGTTTGAGATGAGAAGATCTACCAAAGAAAGAAAACCATCAGTTAGATTTAGTCCAAATAAGTATGTGATACCCACTAATGGGGGAGAGTCAGATGGTTATCAGAAAGCCATGGGAAATAAGAAGAAGTCAAGAAAGGTTAGAGCCATTTAAGATGGACTAAAATCCTTGCATGAGAATGGGAAAATTGACTTAGTGAAACTACTTAAAGGGCAAGGGACCTTTGAAGAACAGATGGGTGAAGGTTGATGATAAGAGCTCACAATCAAGGAACAAAACAAAAGCTGGTTGTGAAAGATTTCAGTTTGATAAAATGTGCTGCAGGAAGGCAGTAGGATTGGGGATACCCCCAATATGAGTTGGAGGGGAAGATTGTTTGGGTTACAGATCCAACTCATATGGGTCTATAACCAAAGAGAGCCTAACACTTTAGAATCAAAGTAGGAATTAAACTAGCATGCTTTGAACAAGAAGATCCTAAATATATAGTTATATATATTTAGAGGACATTCAAATCAAGGTATCCTAATTATATGATATATACTTGGAAGAGGACTTGAAGATAAGGAGATTTTATGCAAAATAAAGATGAATTTTGTTTTACACTTACAGTAGGATAAGCTACATCGCCAACCTACAACAAGCAATAGCTAGCCTTGAAAAATGAGAATTCTTATCGAGAGTACAGAAGTGGCAATGCTAGCTTTAATGCTGCTAGTGTTGGGGTTTACGCCGCTAGCGTAAGGTGGATACAACATCGACATTGAGCCAGCGTATGTTGGTCCCAGAATAGCGACGTTTCAACGCCACTCCTGCGCTATCGGCCTTGGTTTATGTCGTGCCAGCCTTTGTGTTTTGCATATAAATAGTCCTTATTGTCCTAAGGTTTGCAAGGAACAAGTGGTGTACCTCTTGTCTAGCCTAAACAGAGAGATTTAGAGAGAGAAAGAGAGAAAATAGACGAAATCCTAGAGAGAGAAACTCTAGAAGAAGAAAAATCTTGTTCCTGTTTGTAATCCACCGGTTCTGGTAAAGAATTGTGAGATCCACTAGATAGATCTAGTGAGGAAAACTTGTAATCTTATTATATTGTTTAGAGTTGAAGATTTAAGCATTACTGGTCCCGTGGTTTTTCTCGCATTAGGTTTTCCATGTTATATCTTGGTATTATCCTTTTTATAATTCCACATTATTTTATTGTTTATCGCTTTGGTAAGATGAGATTTAACTTCTGATCACAGGTTAATTAACCATTTGATTTATCGGTTTTGTTTTTATCGGGATCAAGGTTAGGCTTTCACTTAACAATATTGACCAAAATTTTTGCTTTAACGTCTACCCCTCTAGTCTAAATTTACACTTTTAAAAATCTCTTGAGTAATGCCAATGGCCTTATAGTCTTGTGGCATCTTACATGATCTCTCAAATGAGGAATACCAAGTTCAATCGCCCTCTCTCTCCATTGTAATGAAAAAAAAAGGGATATTAATCCTTCTTTAGGTACTTGTCAAGATTCTAATTCCTTGCAACAACATAATATATTTTTTGTTTGCCTTATCAACCACCCTAATTGGTAGCTAAAATGGATCTAACAAAATAAAACGAGATTTCGAGATAGCTTAAAGTAGTCATGCATGTACCACTTCCAAGAGAGAAAAACAGTCACACAAAGGAAAGGAAAGGCACTAAGGTTCTGGCACTAGAGGTGGGAAGAGAAAGAGAAAGAAATCTAGAGCGTGTCTTTCTTAGATTTATGTAAAAGAATTAGAGGATGTTCCATACCTTTTCTGAATTACCAATTAAGTTTTATTAAGAATTAAATGATTCATTCTCTAACTTTTGTTAATCTTATCCTCCACTTTTTATACAAAAGGTAATTAATCCCATTTGATCCAAAGCAAATTCTCTATAGATGCTAAAAGCTAATCAAGAACCAAGTGTAAACAGATTTAAAATTATATATATTATAATTTATTTATTTGTGCTTGACTCGCAGGCTAGGTAACAAGGCCTAGCAAGTTCAGTTTAGTTATTAGGATAACTTAAGAAAATTTGATTTGGTGGACTTAGAACATGGATTATTGCATTGGTCCGCTGTATCCAACCTTTCTCAGGCAAGCTCATGCAAATGAGAGATTGACTAGTAGTCTTAGCCTTATGAGGAGCTCATTTAAGATATCCATAAATTAAGCATGCTCCATCTTCTCCATCAATCACAGGAATGATCTTATGATTGTCTCCATGCCAAGTATCTATAAATTCTCGATCGCTCCTCTTCAATTCAAAAATTTTGAGAGAGAGAAAACAAAATAATATTCCATAAGGTGACTTCATCACAAAGATCAAACGAAGCAACCCAAGTGTGTTACTATTTCCATCGTTCGAGAACTGCAAGGTTGACACACAATGTTTTCTCAAGCTCCTTTATATATCACTTATGCATTTGAGAGATTGAGATTGCCTATTCATCCTCCTCGATATCTTCTCTAAGTCACCACATCATCAAATATCATCTCCTCATCAACATTTCGAGATCATGTGATCCATATAATGCATACTTGATTACCTTAGGAAGAACCCATACATCCACAACAAGATAAGAGGTAATCAATGCATCATTTTAACCATTTAGTCAAAAAAATTCTTAACCCGTATTACCTTTCTTAAAGGTCATAGTAGAAGTGTCCTCATATTAATAAGGAATTCACTTTGATACAATAATTTGTAACATCCTTGTCAAAAAGTGTTCTATAATCAAGCTAATGGGCAACTAATAAACCCTTTCAACCACTATACTAAAATATTGCTAGCTAATGTTGACTCTATTTTCACCACCTTAACTAAATCATAATATATTTTTTTCATAATCCACATGGGACTTTTAGTTTAGTCGTATTAAATATCACATCAGACATTTGAGAACATTTATATGGATGATTTGATTAGCATTACCCTTCCAACAATGGAAAGGGATAATTTTTTTTTAACCCACTGGAGCAACTTTTAAGTTATTAAAGATAATGGGACAAAGGTAATGTAGTTGTCTCTACTTTCAAATTTTCCAACGAAGTATGTAAAATTTTAATTTTTACAATTCAGTACTTCTATTTTGAAATAATGTTTAATTTAGTGTCTTTACCTTTTAAAATTTAGTGCTTTTACTTTGAAATGAAACTTGATTTAGTGTCTCTGAGACACTAAATGAACTTCATTTTAAATGAAAGGTAACAAATTGCATAAAATGAAACTATAAATACTAAATGATCAAAATCTGAAAATAAAAGTATTTGTATTAGTATTTATCCTTAAAGATAGTATTGAAATTAACCCACTGTCTTCAATCATTTTATTTGCTTGTGTGAAAAGCCATGGAATATATTCTTCTAAATCAATAGCTATCCGAAGACTGACTAAAGTGCTAGCCGTCCTTATGGGCGCACAAGGTGTTTCCTAAACAACGAATAGACGAAGTTGAGAAATTGATGGTTTGTCCGTACATTACGTTTCACTTTGGGGCATGTTGTATGCAATTTTTACAGGAAGAGAGGCTTTGTCCAAATGGATGAAGTCATCCAGAAGTGAAAGCAGGAGACAGTCAAAACCATTTTGCAGGGAAACAAAAGTTCCCAGGGCTAACTGAGTTTTAATTTTTATAATTATATAACATTTGATTCATGGAATGAGATAAATTTATAAAAAAAAAAATATCCGGTATTATTTTATTATGTGAGGAATAATAATTTCTCTTATGAAAGGTTCTTACTAGAAATTACTTATCTATTGTATTTTATGAAGAAAAAACATTCTATATAGTAGAATTTTTTTTTTTACAAATTAAATAAGAGAATAATTATTTGTAGTAATTAAGATTTAGAATGACAATTTCAATCCAATAAATGATACACAATATTAGTCCAAACCCATCCATAAAACTATATAAAGGAAAAATAAAATAAAACGATAGAGGGTTCTAATCTCACTCTTTGTACGCCAAATATCAAAAGAATTTATTTTTACCCACACAACTTAGTGTTTTAAATTAGGACATATAACAAATAAAGTCGGATCGAATTTTGTTCTATCTCAGTCGAGTATCAAACTCAAACCCAAACCATATGATGTTTTTAGCTCATTTTCCTATGGTGTTCCACACCTTATAGCATGTTAATCTTAATATTTCAAGTATATTACTCATTATCTAAGATGCAAGAAAGGAACGAATTAATTTTCTTATAAATAATACGAAAATGGAGCCAATGCATACAAAGGATAAAGTGTTGCTATGTTCATAAATTTTATAGTAATTTTGTACAGTCAAGATCGAGAAGAGGTGTTGGATCCATAACAATTCCATACCAACATTAATACTTAGCATTGACTCATGAAGAGAGTCCTGTATTAAAATATTTACATTTGCATTTATGTGCATCAAGGGTCCCCCGGCAAGTTTCATGTGAAGAGGATAGAGTTAGATTTCCTGGTCTGTTTTACATGTTTTCCAGCTGGTTTAGATTTTTAATTATTATAGGCATGGGATGAGATTGTTACTTTTATAAAAACAAGGATTTAATTAGCACATAAAATAGTAAGAATAATGAGAAGATTAAAATACTATGATAAAAACCAGATATTAGATAAACAAAATTCTTAACAAGCTAGGTTATAGTAGCAAAACTTTAGTAAGAGGATCACATTTATGGGTATGTTTGTTTTATACTATTATTATTATCACATCTTATTTGTATTGTTTTTAAAGAAATATTTATTAAAAAATAAATGCAAGTAAAAAATAAACATTTCTACTCATAAACGGCTTAAACAGATCAGATACAAATATAGATTAAATACAAATAGGAGACGAATGGAAATAAGACAATTCAAACAGACGATCTAGCATCGAGTATACTGTATGCATGTTGAGTTAATGTGAGATTCAAATTTGAAAAATGGACAAAAAGGTAAAGTCAGGTCCCAATAAAACAATGATGCAGTTAGATAGGCAAGAAGTAATTGACCACCAGCTTTGCCGTGGTGGATTACTGAAGGGCTCCGGTTCATCGCTAGGATTGCAGTCAATCGCAATGGGTTCGTGCCAAATGTTATTGTTGTTGTTTGTTTGCTATATATATACGCGCTCTTATTATCAGTTGACTTCACATAATAAAATCAAACTCTACCATATTGGTATTACTAAATAATATAATAAAGCTACAACATAATCTTTGTTTATTGACTTTTTTTTTCATTTTAATAAGGATATTTTGAAAAAAAATTAATTTTAAATTAATTCAATATATTCATTTTTACGATAGGATTTCATATGGAACTGCTATTATGTTAGATATTATAATAGCTTTTTATGAAGAATAAAAAAAAAATTACTATTATAATAAAATCAATAAGCACTAGTATTGAACGTTTTTTTTTTTTTCCAATCTAGTTAGAGTTTGGAAGTATTACTCTAAGATAGTTGAGCGAATTTGAATCATGTTGTACGACATTGAATCCCCCTTGCAATGTTAATTATGGTTTCCTATGTCATAATTTTGAAGTTTTTCATGATATTGTTAGATTTGGATTGACCTATTTGGTTCAATTCAGTTTAACCTAACTTTTTCTTAAGAATGGACTAATTTAATTTGGTTTTGCTTATTAATCATTAATCCTCTAGTATATCTGAGTCAAGTCCCGGACCAAGCCAAGCAACCTAAAGTTTTCATATTAAATTTGTATGTTAAATAATCTCATTTCTTTACTTGGAGTGAGTAGCACTATAAACTTATGAGATATAACAAAATAAGATCGGACCCATTTCCCATTTCCCAGTTGTAGATTAAAAAGAAAGAAAGAAAAAGACGCAAAAGTTTCACCGTGTAAAACTAAAGTAAAAGGACCAAATCGACAGTATGCTAAAGTCTAATGCCTTTATAGACTTACTTGCGGATTACGCACAACATTTATTGGCATCCTAAGTAGGTAATTCAATAAAATCAAAAAACACATTTTCTCCATAGGTAATTTCTACATAAAGAAAGGTTGAATTGAATTTGGATCAAATATCAAGGAGAATTATTCCATTTTTAAATTATTTTTTGGTACTAGAGTAAGTGTGAAGCGATCAGGTGATTGAAAGGGGAAAAAAAAAAAGGAAAAACACAAAGGAGGGAAAAGGAGATAGTGTCGGTGAGTGGTGCGGCGGGTCCGGGAATAGAATTACTAGTCTTCTATTGTCTGTTTTGTACGGTGTGTAAGTGGGAAAAATATTGAGTGGGTATTACACGTATGTGGATATACTCGTGGTGTGTAACTCTCAATTATATGTTAGCACACGAATAATGTAGCAAATGGTTTTTAAAGTAACCATCATCGATATGTCCACGTATTAAAATATCATTAGAAGTTACACATCATGTGTGTATTACACGTGACGTGTAATACCTACTGAATCTTTTCTCGTGTAAGTGAGAGTGTGTGGATGAGGGTCACCACTAAATCCACATGGGTTGTTTCGTGCGCAATGGAGTTCATATGAGTATTTTTAATATTGCATTGTTCGGTTCTTTATAGATCCGAATATGAACTAATTCAATTTATAATATGCTATTGACATATAATGCAATGATTTGTATTTAATAGCATACTACATAATGCATTGATCCTTGTTCGTGGAAAAATATATTCGTTAGGTAATACACACTATTTATATAAATGTGTACATATGGTAAGTAACTCTTAATTATATTTAATACATTAAAAATAATAAATAGTTTTAAAATAAATATCATTCATAATTTAGTAATATGGTTATATATCAAATAGATTATAATTATTCATATATATACATATATATATATATATATATAGCAGACAACTTTTTTCGGTTTTGTGTTGGATTTTTTGCGTGGGTCATCGGTTAAGCGGCTTTCTTGAATTTGGACATTACGAGCAGCATGCATGTGATCTGCATTTCCATATGATAATTCATTCCATAAATCATTTTTTTTTTCATCACATGTCACCGTTTTTTTCTTTTAACTTTTCCCTTTTTAGACTCAAAATTTCATTCATCAGTGGTCTGTGCAATTGATTTCTTGGTGGCATGGTGGCTTATATGTGCTGAAATTTAGCTTGGAGGGATTCGGGAAAACGATCCCTCCTAAATTCAAAATTTTTAAACTTACAACGAAAAAAATAAAAATATAAAATCATAATATACCTAATTATGGCAAAAATAATAATATAATAATAATAAATATACCTAATAATCTTGTTTGTTTCCCTCCTAGTGATGTTACGCAAATCTTGTATAGACTTCTGTGATGAAAAAGCATACATTGATTATTATTGTATACGACTCAAATTTGTTTGATTCTCCATCTCATGCTTAATTAAACATTGGTAAAATTCAAAAGTACGACAAAAGTTCGCATAAAGATGTGCAAGAATGGATAATAAAAATGCCGGATCGGTTAACTTAACTATGAGATTTGGTCTTTTGAATTTGGGTTTTCTATTTTTGTTATTCCATTTTCAATTTTTTTTTCTTTTGAAATTTTAGTGATAAGGTGTTGAATCTTGATTTATTATTAACCAACCTAAATTATAATACAAGTTTATGTATATTTATATATGTATAACTTATTTATTATGTGATACATAAATATATATATATATATATATATTATTTATATGGTCTAGCCGTTTAATTGGGTTTTGTGTATGTATATATGTCTGTGTGTTTGTTTCTAGAGTTTTATAAAACACTTTGTATCAATTTTCTCAAGAAATAAGAATTCTCTCTTCTTACCTATCAACATAAATTATGGGCTTGATAAGTCTCTTGCGTTCTTTATTATTTTTTTTTCTATTTTTCTTTCTTGTTAATTATTACTTTCAACATATGATAATCCGTCATGAAGAAATCAGCTGAGGGTCCGTTTGGTTGGTTGGTTGGTAGATAAGATTCTTCGTGGAGTGCAAGTAGGTGGGCTCTCCTTTCATTTATAAGTTTCACCCTTAATTAGGGCCTTTTTCACTTTGAATAATTTAAAGTTTGTATATCCTCTCTTATCTCGATTAATTTTATAATGTTTTGCTCAATTTAATGTAGGGTTAGCTACGAAAACATGATTCCTATAATGATTTTTTTGACAAATAGATGACCCAAGTTCATAAAAAAAATATAATTGTGATTAATTACTACTAGAAGGATATATGTTAGAGTCTTATTGGACTAAAAAATTAATTTAATAAAAAATATTACTAAATAAAATTAAATAAATAAAATATTAAAAATTATTTTTAAAAAATTGATAAAATTGAAAAAAATGTAAAATTAATTTTTTTACTAATAAAATATTGGCATATGTCATTCTAAAATCATTAAATAATATTAGCACTTTTGTATAAAACTTGTGTTATCTTTTTGTTTAAAAAAAAATAATACCAAGTCATGTATTTGCAAATTGAATAAAATACAAATCATGTTTTTGTAATTAATCTTTTAGTGTGATTATTTTTCCATCTATATCCTTCTGATTTAGACATCGTCACAGTTTCACAGCCGAATTGAACCGAACCACTGGTTCCGGGTCTTAAAATTGAGGAATCGGAACTGTCTCCTACGATTCCAATCCAGTTCCATGGAACCACCGGTTCCTGGTTCCAGTTTTGGAATCGTGGAACCGTCTTTATAAAAAAATAAATATGAAAAAATAAATTTTAAAGTTAAAATAATTATTGAATATAAAATATTAAATTATTTAGCCAAAATTTTAAAAAAAATATTAGAATGCATAACTTATATGTATACAAGCACATTCAATATTAATTATAAAAAGAAAATTACAATGCAAAAAATAGTCTCATATTATTAAGAAAATAAATTTTGTTTTTAGGAAAAATTTATTTAAACTAATTATGTATAATTTTAAGCTATGTTTATTTGTGATGTTGATAATATAACATATTAAATATTAATAAATAATAAATTTTACTATTTATATGAAACATTTAATATTACTTTTTATTTTTTTAATGGAACCGGGTGGAACCGCTAGTTCCACCGATTCTATATCAAAGAACCACTTAAAAACCGCGAGGCGATTTCATAGTTGGTTCTAGAACCGGTCAACTGGTCCTGTTTCGGTTTTGGAACCACCGGTGACGGTTTCGATTTGGAACCAAAGCATGTCTATGTCTACTCTAATTAATTAAAGAACAGGATTTATCAAGTTATGTTTGTTCCAATAAGTTTTTCTTAAAGAAAGCAAACTAATAAATATTTCTTAAGATGATTTATTAAGAGCGAGAAGAAATAGCTTAATCGAGTTTAATCAACATAGATGTCTAATTTGAGTTACAGGCCAACATAAATTGGTTGGTTCCTTTTAATATTGACTATCTTCTATTTATCCCCAAATATCATGTTATATGATAACGATACTTTAAAATTATGAGGAAGGTTCAAGTGAGGAATACAGAACAATACACTGAAAAAAGAAATTATGGATTTGTTTGAATGATCTATTTTTTATTTTTATATATATTTGTTTATCATCTGCATCTGATCTATATCTGATTTGTTTGATTTTTATATGAGTAAAATCTTCTATTTATTAGTTATTTGTTATCTATTAGTTATTTGTATCTGATTTATGTCTGATCTATTTCTTACCAAATAGATACGTCCTCCTTTTTTTTTAATCTATCTCGTTACAACACCGACTAATCTAATTAATTGTCTAAAATCGCATTGAAATGTGTTTTTTCTTTTCCTCAACAAATTGAATCGAATTACCTCCCCGGATATATGGCTGCTTAAAGGGTCAATTATTCACACATTGGGCGACCAAGACCTTATTCGAGAGAAACGAACGTGGAGTAATGATTTCACGACCTCAAATTTCTTGAAATATAATAAATAATATGTAAGGAGGAAATAATCAAATAATAGAACTAAGAGTCACAAAAACCTCATTATAGCCCATAAAAGTTCGTTAAAATAGCATAGGAACAAATTGTATTACTTAAATTTTATTCTATAAAATGAATTCAATAAGGTCAAAACCTTATAACTTAGTTGTCATAAACGATCTTAGAATATATGTATATCGCTATTTCTTGGGATACAAGTTGCAAAACGGATATCATATTGGATTTTTATCTCATTTGGAATAATAATATCATAACATATGTTACTACTAATTTTTTGGAAAAAAAAAAAGGCACTTAACTAGTTGGTGTTGTTATGCCTAAAATTGATGAAATTCATTGTATAAGTTAAGCATCAACTTGAAATGAATTGAGATTCCAAATTCGCCCGTCATGTTAGGTTTTATTTCGTGACTATTTTATTTATGAGCAGACCTTTTGCCATTAATTAAGGGGTTTAATGTGGAAAATCAAATAGGAGTTTATAGAATAAGTTTTTTGAGTAGATAAGTAACAGATTGTTTGAGGGGAATTTTTATACACATATATGGAATAAATAGTTTACTTGTTAAATTTCTTTAAAATAATATCTCAAATTTTATTGTTTAATTTAAAATAACATTATTATACATTATTGCCACTTGCTCGAATCCAGTAAGATTGGATCAGGATGTGTTGGGCTTAGACTTACATGAAGAGAATAAGGCCTGCAAAATAGAAACTCGTCAGTAGCACCAGCATGGGTCTAATGTGGCCACTTCAATACTTAAATCAAAGGTCACTTTGATATGCCCATAGATTAATTGTAAACAGTTGGTTGAATACGACATTACCATTCCCATGGAGGGTAAGTGAGTATTTGCTATTATAGGCGAATGATTAGACAGTTGTGGATGTCATGAGATTATGAAAGAGTAAGCAAATAGGTGGTTGTCAACTGTTATGAAGGATGTGGAGTATGTCCACCGCTCCACTATTGTGTCTAGTCCAACCAAGCAATTTATGATGAGCGGCAAGCAAGGTGGGACGATCGACTAAGGTCATGATCATCTAAGCGAGGCCCTTTATTGTAGAGGTTATTGTCGCGGTTGGTCCCAACAAAGCGGTTAGATTAGGCTCAACTCAAGTGATCCACGTTCTAATTTAGACCATCAACAATTATGAATAACAAAATGTGATTAGAATATAATTAGGTATTATTCAATATGATATGAAACAAACCAGACCATATTTGAAGTGATTTATTTTAAAATTCCGAACTTTTAAAAGTAGTTTAGTTCATTAGTGATTTAGTTCAAACTATTACAAAAATGGTTTAGTTTAATTATTAACCAAACCAAATTGAATCTAAACACCCGTACTAATAAATTCCAAGACAAGTTAGATGATTTCTGTTCTATTTTACTGAAGCAGATTTGAAAAAAAAAAAAAGATTAAGAAAAATCGCTAATCCAATTACATAGAGTATTATAAGTTTTAGAATTCAACTAAGTTCTAATAAATCTCCAACTTTACGGACTATGTTACTGGGGAAAAAAAAAATCCCTAAACCTTGATATAAGCACAATATGAGATAAGCTGATAAGGGATAAGGGAATCTTTAATTAATTAAAGATTGATATAAGGAATAACGACATCTTTCGTCGCTCGTATGGTTGTCTCGCGTCAACGACGTTACTGAAAAAAAAGATCTTTTGTTAGGATAATTGTACATATTTTTGTAGATACATGCAAACCTAAACACGTTAAGCTTACTTACACTTACTTTCTTTTCTTTCATTCTTCCTTTTATTTTTTTTTTTTTCCCTTCCTGTCTTTCAATAAATGCACGGTGATACCTATTATAATTTTCATCTGTATCCTGTATATAAAAATGACCTCACTACTGAAAGCAACAACGATAGTGTCAATTTTATAAAAAAATAAAAATAAAAATAAATAAATTAAATTAAATTAACAAATGTTGATTTTTTAGACAATAAAACCATTTTATATCCTTCTTTCTTACACACTAAACTTCCTTAGCAAACTCTAATTGTGGTAGTCACACAGCCACCTTTTTGGATTTCTTCATTTTCTTTGCCATGCTTAATCGATAAATTCATTGTTAATGATATCAATCACATAAATACTTTTTTTTTTTCAATAGAAATTCTTAAATCTACTTTCTATCATTTTCCACTATCTTTGTTTCCATGGCATTCAATCACCACAAATCTACATCTACAAGTTTAGCAAATCTAAAGAAATTGTGGTAATTGAAAAATTGATTCAAGTATAATATAAGTTTTTGAATAAGCGGTTTTTATATCATAAATTTGTTATTTTTTCCCTTTTTTTTATTATCAGGCCTTTATATGGATTATTCCATCAATTCTATAAGATTTATTATACTCACCATGTGTAGGTCTAATGTTATAATATCTATTATGGTCTTTGTTAGAGGTTTGATTTTTGAAGGATATCCAATATAATTTTTATACCTCAAGCCATTCATTTTTTTTTTTTTTTTGGCCAAAACCTCAAGCCATTCATGAATGAGTCTTTATGTATTGATCGATTCGATTAATATATCATTTTCTTATTAAATGAAATTTATCTTTAGTGACAAAAGGAAAATGTGTTTATATTTTATAACATCATTGTGATATCATCATTTCCTCAATTGAATTAACTGATTCTCTCATTTATTAAATTATCCTCTGACATACTTACAGGGAAGTATTTTTCATAATTCATAAAAGAAATTTACCATTGAACTAATGGTTTAAATATTAAGGAAAAAAAAAAAGAAAAGAAAGAATTGAAGAAAGAAGAAGAAGAATTATATTTCAACAGAAGTATATACCCCTGTTGTGGACTGAGCTCCCCTAGAAATAAATGGTGTTATTTTTGTAACCATCTTTATTAATCACATACCTGTCATATACGGGAAAAAAACAATTATATGGGATTTAATTTAAAACAAATTTTTAAAACTTAAGTGTCTAAATACCTAGTTTGAAAATAAAAATGTTAAATACACATTAGATAAATATATGAAAGCATGTGGTATTAATGTTTGATGTAAATTTGGTATTAATATTTTGAGAGATTTATATAAAAAATCAATATTTTGGAAATAAATCGAATATAATATCAACATTACATAAAAATTTCAAATATTTAACATCGTAACAACTAACACGGATGTTTTTTGAAATTGTTATGATAATAAATTGTCATATTCTCTGTTGGTCCTTTTGGCACTACTGATACAACAGTGGTCAATCCTAGAAGACAAGCCCAGCCTTCATCTGACAACCCTTCGCGTCCCTCCGTAAAGGTTAATACAACAGCTGCCCCCTTTGTCTATACGACGAAAAAGTGTCGGTGCTTCATAACAAGTCTTTTGGTATATTTAGATATCGGCACGGGACGGTTTTAAACAGTGTACCATCTTAAACCGTCCTTGTGGTTTCGTATCTGGAAACAGTCCTGTCGGGAGCGGTTATGAACCCGTAGGTTCTAGCGGTTCGTTCAAAATGAACCAGTGGTTTTGTCAAATCGGGAACCGCTATTCCAAACTCAAAACCAGCGATTCCGACCCGACACCTCCAGAAATTTAAAAAAAAAAAAAAAAACAAAAACATATATAGCAGAAGCGAATTCAATCTGGGAGGGGGGATTGTAGTAGTTAGTGTGTTAATGTTGTTGTAGAGGTAATATGTAATGTCTAGCGCAATGAAATTTACTCGTCATCGTTTGTCTGTATGTTAATCAACTACTATGTGTTCCGTAATTGTGTTTATTATTTGCTGACCTTATATTTTATTTGGAAAAATTTTAAATGTTTATTTTGAGTATAAATAACTTGTAATTGCTTTTGTTGATTTTAGGGTTTTTTTTCATTTTTTGATTAATTTAAAAAAAAAAACTTATTCACGGTTCGCGTGGAACAGGAACCGAAACCGGCCTGGCTCTGGCGGTTCCGATTCGGGTCCAGAACCGACCTAAACCATGCTGACCTCTAAGTATATTGCATTAATATTTAATCCATATTTATAACTTATCTATATTATATATATTTAGTCAATTTATAAGTAAAACTATCAATTTTTTATTGATATCGGTTTCTTAATAAACATCTATTTTAAAACAGTAAAAATATGATGTTAAAATGATCATAA
Source organism: Combretum micranthum (assembly GCA_024138025.1). Lineage (NCBI taxonomy): Eukaryota > Viridiplantae > Streptophyta > Magnoliopsida > Myrtales > Combretaceae > Combretum > Combretum micranthum. The sequence continues at coordinate 207,103 of JAMXBD010002095.1, read as the reverse complement.
TATATTTAGTAGTTATATATTATGGTTAATGGTGCATATGTCTATATTTAATGGTTCTTTATATTTTGATAGATGTTTATGTTTTTCTTTAGCATGTATATTTTGTATTAATGTATATCTGGCATTTGCATATTCTTAGGCCAAATTATATAAGGTTGAGCAAAACATTCTCTGCCATATATGGAATTTTAAGATTTATGGAAAAGTATAACAGTTTTTATTTTCATTATCATCTTTCTTTTCATGGTATTAGAGCCTAACGCTTAAAACCTCCTAAAACTCAAAATCTCAGCACAAGTGCTACAATAGTGGAGGTAGCGGCAATAATCTTAAGAATATTGTCGATGTAACCTCTCCATATTATCCCCTCTATCTGATAATCCGATGCGATTATTAGTTCTTATATTCTGAAAGGAAATAAGTATGAAACAAGGCAAAAGGCAATGAAAATTTCTCTTAAGGCTAAAAATAAATTAGCGTTCATAGATGATACAATTAATAAGCTAGATGCAAATGAGTATGAAGCATAACTCTTGGATATGTGTAATTCTATATTGATCTCATGGATTTTTAATGTCATTGATGTCGTTTTACAACCTAGTGTTACATATGTCGCTAATGCCAAGTGCATGTGGGGTGATATGAAAGAATGATTTTCAATTGGAAACAACCTTCGTATTTATGAGTTGAAAAGTGAGATTTCCTCTTTGGAACAACAAGGAATGGATATAGTGACATACTATACCAAATTGAAAGGAAAGTGAGATGAATTGGCTAGTTATTCAAATATTACAACTTGCAATTGTAATGCTGCAAAAGTAATATTGCAAGAATGAGAGAAAGAGTATATTTATCAGTTTTTAATGGGGCTTGATGATGTTGTTTTTAGGACCATACGCTCACAAATCTTAGCCATGGATCTTATGCCTCAATTGAATAAAGTCTTCTCCATGGTAACTCAAGAAAAATGTCACAAGTCTATTGCATAAGAAAGAGAGCAACGACCTGAGCATATGGCATTTGCAACCCACAAAAGTTGAAAATTCATAGAGTCAAAGCAATTGGAAGATGACTCTTTTTGAAAAGTCTACTCATACTTACTGTGGTAAGAAGAGGCATAACAAGTCACAATGCTTCAAGGTCGTGGACAAAGATGTGGTGGACGCAATGGTAGACAGGGCAATTATAGTGAAAAAGGTAAGTAATTTGTAGGTCAGCAACATGTTGCGCATGTAGCCTTAAGGGAGGGCCACAATAATGACATTGAGCAGACCTCTCCAGGCATCAATATACCTACCTTGAGTGCGGAACAAGTGTAGAAAGTGATAGTGTTGTTAGAACTGTGACGTAATCCTTCTACTAAGAAACTATCTGGTAAGTCTTTAAATGGAATGATAAATAACCATTGGATTATAGATAACAGTACTTTGAAATACATGACGGGTCGTCTTTATTTATTGATGGATGTTATCACAACAACATTGTCTCCTATTGGTCTTCTAGATGGTACCTATGCTATAATCACCAAATGTGGTAAAGTGATGATGAATTTTGTTTTAGTGTTGACAAATGTTCTCTGTGTTCCTAATTTGTCATGTCATCTTATTTCCATTGGATAACTTATTAGCAAAATTAATTGCTTTGTAATATTTATTAGCAAAGTTTATGATATACAAGACTACACCTTGCTGAACCTGATTGAAGTGGGTGTAATGAGAGATGGAGTTTACTATTATAAGAACGCGACATTACATATGGCCTTGAAGGCAACATACATGGACTCTTATATGTTGTGGCATTTACATATGGGTCATCTATCAAGATGACGTTTCTCTCTTTACTTAGTGTTTTAAATAGCAATAAAGGCAATGTTAAATCAGACTTATAGGATGTATGTTGTCGTGTAAAACAACTAGATCTCCTTTTCCAATAAGTGAAAATATAGTTGATGATTGTTATGAGCTTGTTCATGGTGATTTTTAGGGACCATATTGTGTATCTTCATCTTGTGGTGCACACTATTTTCTAACCATTGTTGATGATTTTAGTAGATGTGTCTAGGCTTATTTACTACATAACAAAAGTATAGTAAGTAATAAATTAATTAAATTTTGCACTATGGTGAAAACTCAATTTAGAAAGCTTGTAAAATGTATTAGAAGTGACAATAGGCTTGAATTCACAGCAGGACCTATGCCTAATTTTTATAGAGAATATGGTGTAATTCATCAGATCTCTTGTGTGGCCATTCCCCAATAAAATGGATAAGTGGACCGTAAACACAGACACATACTAAATATAGCCAAGCCCTTTGTTGCAAGCACATCTTCTTATTTTTTTGGGGAAAACGTGTCCTTACTGCAGCCTATTTTTTAAAAACCAAACACCCAACCACTTTTGAATGGAAAAACACCATACGAAAATCATTTTTATCAAAAACCAAGCTACAGTCATATTAAATTTTTTGGTTCTTAATTCCATGTGCATCATTATCCTTGCCAAAAGGATAAATTTTAAGTCTCATTGTAGAAGATGCATGTTTATTGGCTACCCACATGGTAAGAAAGGTTGGCGGGTGTTTGATCTTGAACTTGAGGAATTTTTCTTTTTTTGTTTCTCGAGATGTTATTGAAGTAGTTTTTCCTTTTGCTAATATTGTTGATTCATTTAGTCCATAATCCTAGCATATAGAGTCTATTGTGCATAATCCTACTTCTTTGGTAAATATCAAAGTCAGGGGGAGTGATTCATCCTCTCATGATAAAGATTCTACTCCACTAATACCATCAATTAGTGATAATATTCATAGATAAGCTCTTACAGGTAGGGGACAACACATTTGTCATCCTCCATCATATTTGCAAGATTATGTATGTCACACCACTCAACTTATTCATCCTATCTCTAAACCCCACTTCAAATGGTCTCTTCGAGATGTCTTATCCCATTACTGATTATATTACTTCTAATAATTTCTTTGCAGCTCATACAAAAATCCTAGTTGCTCTTTGTACTAATGTAACTTTCAAGAAGCTATGTAAGATCTAAAGTGGCATGGGCAATGAAACAAGAAATTGAGGCATTAAAGTCAACAAACACATGGACTTTGGAGGACTTACCTCCAAACAAAACACCTATAGGTTACAAATGGGTATATCGAATTAAGTATAATTCTGATGGGATTGTGGAACATTTCAAAGCTCACCTCATTATGTTGAGTAATACTCAAGTTGAATGGTTGGATTACATTGAAACCTTTGCTCCATTGTAAAGATGACTTATGTTTGATGTTTATTATCAATGGTTATAACTAAAGGCTAAGAGATTCATCAAATGGATATTAATAATGCGCAATGGTCATCTTGTAGAAAAGGTGTATGTGAGACCACCCCCTGGTTTTGCTCATCCTCACCCTAATAAGGTTTGTCAACTCCATAAATCTTTATGTGGACGTTGTCAAGCTTATCGTAATTGATTTGCTAAATTGAGTAGTACCTTGAAACAATATAGGTTTGTTCAGTCTTGTGCATATCATTTCTTATTCACCTATCATCACAGTCGTATATTTCTTGGCATTCTAATCCATGTGGATGATTTAATTATGGTTGGAAACAAAATTGATGCACGTGCAGATTTCAAACGCTTCTTAAGTATATATTTTAAATTGAAAGATTTAAGTCCTTTAAAATATTTCTTAAGGATTGAAGTAGCTCGTGGTTTAAATGGTCTTTTTCTTTTCCAACGGAAATATACTCTTGATATCCCATAGGAATGTGGTATGTTGGGTACTTGACTAGTTGAATTTCCCATGGACCAAAATCATTCTCTAGCTCTTGTTGTTGGGAAGGACTTTCATGATGTCAGTCTATATCATTGTCTAGTGGGCAAACTCATCTATCTTACCAAAACTTTGTTATGTTATTCATATTCCATCTTAATTTAGGTCGGCTCTTAAACAAGCTCATTTTGATGCACTCATGTATGTGGTATGTGTACTTGAATGCTCATCCGAGTCAAGTTGTTGTATTACATGCTAGCAAGTAGCAATGACATGCAGTTGTATGCTTACTGTGACTCCAATTGCACCAGTTGCTCGCTTACTAGATGATCTCTTACCGGTTACTTCATTATGCTTGGTCTATTTCCTATATCCTAGAAGACAAAGAAGTAGGTGATAGTTTCTTGTTATTTTGCTGAAGCTGAATATAGAGCCATGGCTAGCACTATATGTGAATTTGTCCGATTAAAAATCTTTTTGGCTTCCTTGGGTGTTTTCTATACATCTCCTATGCAGTTTTTCTTTTGATAGTTAGGTTACTATCCATATTACTACCAATCATGTCTTTCATGAGCGAATCAAATATATTGAGCTTGACTGTCATTATCTATGCAAGAATGTTTTGATCCTACCATTACCACAACTCACTTCCGTTCTCATCGACAACCTGAACCTCTTTACTAAGGCACTTAGAAAGTAACTTACATTATCTTCTCTACAAGTTGGGTGTTTGTGATCTACACGCTCCAATTTGAGGGAGAATATTAGCGTATCCATCTATATTTAGTAGTTATTTATTTTAGTTATTGTTGTATGTGTCTATATTTAGTACTGTATATTTTGATAGATGTTTATATTTTTCTTTAGCATGTATATTTTATATTTAGTGTATATTTGACAATTGCATATTCTTAGGCCAAACTATATAGGGTTAAATAAAGTATTTTCTCCTATATATGGAGCTATAAAATTTATGGAAAAGCAGAAAAGTCATTTCATTTCATTATAATCTTTTTCTTTCCATTTTTTGAATTGTAAATTCATTCTATTGTGCTTACTTCACATGCATTTTACTTTCTTAATTTGAAAAAATAGTGTGTATGCTTCTAAATCCTTAAAAACGTGCTTTTAGGTTTTTATATTTTCAATTAAGTTTTATTTTTTATAAAAGAAAACACGTAAAGATATATAGATTACATTAATTAAAATAAAAGTTCTAAAGAATAAAGAATAAAATATTGAGAATTCGCTAGTTTTCTCATGTAATGTGGTCTTGTCAATCTTGATAAAATTTTATAATCTTTATAAATGGCAAAATTCATATAAGATTCAATTAGTATGTCTTTAGGGATCCAAATACACATTAGTAAACATAATGGAATTTAATTAATAACTATTTTACCCTTTGTTTATACAATATTTTGTTTCAAAATAGAATCATGATTTATTAAAGCTGAAAATTAAGACTGCTATGTATGTAATATAAGTTTTAAATATTTCAATTTAACCTCAGCGAGATATGGTTTGAAAAAAAAAGGAAAATGCCCAATTTGCTACTTGACAAAATGGTTAATAAGGTACCTGAACTTTAAAAAATCCAATTTCATACTCAATTATACTTTTCATGCTCCTAAACACTACCTCACTATTTCATTGTCTCTTTAAGTAATTGACACATATCAAATAGTGATCTAATGATGTTAAGTAGGATAATATTTAGAGGCGGGAAATTTCAATTGGGCATGAAATTGAAATTTTTTAAGTTTAGTTACCTAATTGACATTTCAATTAAAGTTTAAGTACTAAATTGGGCATTGCTTCAGGAAAAAAAAAGGCGGAACAAGCTACAAATTCATTAAAATAAAAGGGACAATGTTATAAATTGTATATAAACTTTGGATAAAAATGCAATTAGATATTTAAACTTTTAAATTAATCAATTTAGTACTTGAAAAACTTTCAAATCAATAAATTTAGTATCGAAAAGAACTTGATAGGGATATTGATATTATGCACAAAACGTTCATTCAGGTACTAAATTCATCAATTTCAAACTTTAAATATCAAATTACATATTTTATCAAAATTGTGATGCCATTCATGATATTAACCCAAAATAAAACTTTTGCTGAGTTCTATCATCCCAGAGAATCATTGATCAAATATAATAACGAATTTGAAACTAGAAATGTAATTGGGGCGGGTTCGGGATGGGTCTTTTGAAAGCTGAACCTAACCCGACTCTTAATGGGGTGTCTTAGAACGCGAGAAAAAACTTATCAGGTTTTTTTATCATTCACAAAACCTAACCCGATAGAGTTTTAAGGAACCCATAACCCGACCCGACCCAATTCCAAGATTTAAAAAATAAAAGCAAAAGAATGAATTTTGTTTTAAGTTATTAATTATGCAAACACTTTATATTGAAAGAATGAATTTTAGACAATAATATCATATAAAGGGATGCAAACACTTTATTTCCACTAACTTTCACAAACTTAGAATATAAATGGGATCCTTGCCGTAATAACTTAATATTTTTTTATATTTTAAATTTATGTGGTCGGGTTTTCCTAACTAATTATATATAAACCCGAAACCCAATCGATAACTTATTAGATTTTTTTTTTTTTTAATCTCAGAACTCACACCAAAATCCTAAAGAATCAAACCCTATAAGATTTTTAGTGGATCGGGTATCCTATAACGACTCGCCTCACTTGCATCCCTATTTGAAATAGAATCAAGCACTTGGGAATTTAGCCTCGAATAAGAGAACTAAAGTAATATTTGAATAAGTATTGTCTGAATGGGGCCAACAATACCTAATTATTAAACATCGACGTCACGACACATTCATTCTTCATCCGTGACATATTCAGCTGTGAATCTAAAAATTCAACCACGGAATGACCTTATAACTAAAATACAAACTAAAGATACAAATTACAAATACGGATCGGGAGTAAAATTTAGATTAAAGGATTTTCCTTTTCCTTTTTGCCAATTTATATGTTAGTATGTTCTTGCTGCAAAGTGAAAAAAAAAAATCTGTTTGTTTGATGGATTTCAGATTTCTTTTAATATATACTAAAGTGACACGACGTATCTGTAATATATAAAGGGGTTTAAATTATATAATAGTTAATGTTTTCTATCCAGATTATATTTTAGTATATTCAGAACGTTTAGTAGAATATGTATATCATTAGTCTTTATTATTATTTTGCTAAATTAAGAAAAATTAAAAGAAGCAAAAAATTGAAAAAGATTCATAGCACTTAAGGCCGTTGTTTACTAACTTCTAAACAACTTGAGTTCGAGCTTTCATCTAGGCTTATGAGCCAGTTCGACAGCAAGCTTGTGAACATGATCACTTGTAGATTTGTAATTTTTATATTTATAATATATTTACTAAAATACATAATTAAAACAAAAAAAATTAAATTTTCTGTAATATGTATGCATGTATATTTATTTGACAACTCTCATATATTATTTGTAGGTTAAAAAAAAGGTAGACAACGAACTATCTAAATGAGTTGAACTTAAACTTAAATTTTAAACTTGATAAAAAACACAACATGGCTTGAACTTAATTTGTAAACTAGTAGAGTATGATCTCAATATAAATTGTCTAACTAAATGGATCAAATTCAGGCCTAAGTTTCCATCTTGCTAAAAAGTTTGACTCGAACTTGATCTTAATAAATTTTAAAACGGGCAAAACCCAAGGTTTTAGAAATTTGGCTCGATTCAATTTACCTTATTTGATGCAAAGCAAACTGCGGGTCAATTCATAGATAAATGAGACAAATCCAAAAAACTTTAGAATAAATAAACATGTAATCCATCTTTCAAAAGACATAACTTTTACCAGACAACTCTGTTTCTTATTATTATATATGCACGTGAAGCACTTTTAAAGTTCTACATTTGCTATTTATATAAGTAGTTTTTCAGGCCCAAAAACGAGCAAGCTTTTAAGTTTTTTGTTTGAATTTTTATATTTTGGATATTTAGATTTTTTTTTTCTAGAGATGGTATATAATCGTCCTCTCCTTGATACAGAACACTTTTTATGAGCTAATAATATTATATAATTCCTTGAGTGGAGATTTGTTTCCCAATTTGGTTTTTATTTTTAAGATTAATCATTAATTGATCTTATTTTTCAAACTACTCGTTGCGCGTCATTATTTATAGCATACTTCTAGAACAATAAGTTCCAAACTTTGTCCAGGAACCAATAATCAATTTGGTTCATATAAGCGTCTGATATCAATTTTTGTTTTTTTTTTTTTTTGAGTCAAGCATGCAAGTTTGGTTACATATTCCACACTTAGAACTAGAACGACCATATTCAAATGCCGTTCCCCTTACGTAGTTTGTCGTGGCGTCGAGCTATTGGGCTAGACTCGGGTAAAATGACATGTTAGGATGGCAAGACCGAGTATGATGCCTGGAGTTAGCATTATGATTTGAGTATGAAAATGAGATCTTCTGTTATATATTACAAACGTATGGTCCATCGATTATGACATATCCTCACTGTTCTTTGTTTTTTTTTGTTTTTTGGTCCCGATATCTCTTGACCACTCAACAAATTCGTGCTTAGGGGATGATTGAAATTTAATGAAGTCAAATAATGATGTTACTTTCGTTAGATTTCAAATTCTTTGATGATTATTGATGCTTTTGCTTTCGCACTTGTTCCATTTAACCAAGAGTGACATGACAGATCTTTTTGTGATCATTTCGTTTATTTTCATTACTTTAATTATCAAAAAAAAAAAAAAAAGTGGTATAAGTTAATGTATGATAAAAAGCATCTATCTAGATAAATTTAACTAAAAGCTGAGGTGAGCTGCATGCTTTTTTAATCTTTTTTTGGGTCAAAAATAAGAATAAATAAATAATGAGGTGAAATATGCTAATAGTACATTTAATCAATAAATAATAATAGTTGATTTTCACCCTTTGTTTGGGATGAGGAAATAATTAGAAGTAGAAGAAAAGTGGGATTTTCAAAAGACTCTTTTATTGACATGGAAGAAAGTTCCAATGTTCAACCAAATTTGGCGGAAAAATGAAAATGTTTGATTAGCTTTCCACACTACCCCTTTTCTATTCTATTTTTTCACTTTATTATTTTATTATTTTTTATGACTATATGAGTAATTATTTATCATTTTTTGTTTTGTCTATTATTAATGATTTAGATTTCCTTTATTTATTTATTTTTTCATTATCCAAATTCACAAGAAGGAATTTGTGATGGTCAAATATAAATCGCAGGTCTCCTAGGTCTGATACAACCCATTGTTTGTCCAAGCCACCCTATCAGGCCTGATCGACTTTGGCTCAATTTCGAGTCTTACAGGAATTTGATTTCCTTGGCTTGGAAATCAACCTGTCGAGCATTATAGCTAGGTGAGTCCTAAGTTAAAGTCACCTAGCGTTCATTGCAATCGCTACTAGATCCATGAGGGGGTCGTGGCTCCATCCCAAATTTCCAGTAACCTTCCTCAACCACACATTAGCACCTGATCTTGTAATGCACATAACTGCCAGAGATTTACCTACTATATATACATCAACAATGCACCACTAGAGGTAATGTTGCTTTGACTCCCTTATATCTATTTTGACTTATATGCCTTTAGGATGGGGCTTATTTGAGCATTGGATTGGCCATGTCAGGCAATCCAAACATACCATTAGTTGTGTAATGTCTTGCAGGTTCAATGTATAAGTCCAAGCACAACAATCATCTTCATCTCCATTGGATTTGAGCAAGCAAAAAATAAAATAATTTCATTTTTTCCCTTTTATATCCTTTCATTTGATATTATTTTATTTCTAATTCATTCTCCCCCACCAAACAAAATGCTATCAACATACATTGTCCCACCTATAGGTTGACTAATAGGATAAAGTCTCATAAATAAAAAATAGAATTATAATAATCAAACATATAACTCTAAAGTTAATATGAATCTCTACTATATTATATGGACTCAAATTATGAAATTAGTCAGCTTTCCTTAAACGGTGTAACTTGTTGTTTTATGATATTTCATAACTTGTTTGATCATATTGGAACACATGGATCTTTCTATTTCGTTAGCATACTGATGATATGCAGACGTTTTCAAACATACCTATTTGTCAAGATATAAATATAAATAAAAATAAATATTTTAATTTACAAAGAGATCTAGAGGTACAAATAAAATACAACTCACCAAACCCATAATTTCCTTAATGAAATAGAAGATAAAAGCAACCAACACGAGTCCAAGGATCAGGGCCTACATAGACTCGAAACATCCTTAGAAGTGACACTTAGGTAGCAGGCAGCACACAACAAAAGGAAACAGATGATCCACGCCAGCTCATGTCTTGCAATTATCTGTCTTTGAGCTGGACTCGACGTCAAGATAAATGATAAGTCAAAAATTCACTTCCCCCGTAATGTAATTATGTCCTTCATCGATTTAATAAAATTTTTGCCGACCACCGATTTAATCAAAAATTTTCAAAATAGCTCAAGTGAGGTTTTTTTTTTTTTTTTTTAAGGAAATAAAATGGAAATTAAATTAAAACAAAAGTGGATAGAAAAGATGATGTGAATGCAGCGGCTGCATAACACCACGACCACAACAACAACAATAATTATAGGATAAATTAAAGGGATGTTCCTATAAATTTTAAATATTACGAAAAAATTTTGAATTTATAAAACTTGATCCTTGTACTTCTTAATAGAGACGTGTTTCAATATATGCAGTTAATTAAATGATTAATGGATAAAAAATATATCCAATCATCTATTTATTTTGGTTCAAAAGAATTGATCATGTTTTGGGTGTCATTTTTTACCCAATGCTTAGCTTAAGTTGTTGTTCTCTATTGTGAATTATTAGATTGATAAAAAGATTATATTTTCGTTTGTATACCACTTTCTTTAACAAAATAAATAAATAAGAGTCCAAAAAATCCATATAATCTAAATTGATGAGTTGCCAATCTTCGTATTTTTAACCTAGTCATTTGCCAACTAAGTAAAAGTGAAAGTGCTAAATTTTCTAATTTAAAATGTTTATATAGTATCTAATGTTTACAAAGGGTATCTTCATAATTTAGCCATAATAATCTATATTATTAAGAAATTACTAGGTTTTTTTGCACTTATCATATTCAAAATTGCTTATATATTCTCTTATATTTTTGCATCTGACTAATAATTATTTTATAAAAGGATATTATTGGAATTTGACCAGTTTTATATATAATTAATTCCTTCCATAAATGGCAATTAAATATAATAAGTGATTCTAATAGAGTATGAACTCACAATTATCTTAATATATAATTCATTATCCTACATCATCATAATATATATATATTTAAATTAATTTATATTATATTAGGGTACATGTAATATGTGTGCGTATCCACTAGGCAATATTAGGTGTTTTACTTTTTTTTTGCCACATAGGCAATATAAGATTATAATGAAAAGTTCTACATTACTATACATATTCAATAATTAAATCTTATTTGTTATATTGGTATGCAGATTTAAACTTATTTAGGTACTACTGCAGTTTTATATTTGTTTTCTTATGTATAATTATTTCCTTAAATTGACCATGAGTATGGTTTGGTTTAATAATTAATTTATTTATACTTAGATTTTACTATGTCCTTGTACATAACTAGTAGTAATAATATCAACAATGACAATTTGCTAATACAATGCACCACTAATAAATTACATAGCCACCTGATTCTGTTTGCCTCTTCATATACCTCCTAAATTTCAAAATTAACGGTCCCAAACCATGGTCATTATGAAAGTCATTTTTAACGAAGGTTTAAAAGTTTTAGCAATCTTGAGAGGAATACATGCGTGTGTATTATTAGAAAGATTGGGAGTTCTTTTCTTTCATAAAATAAAATCCATTCAAGAAGAAAATGTTGTGTCAATTGAATCAACAGATATAGAAGGAACTATATCGAAGAGACATAAAAATGATAAATGGACTTACTTTTTGAAACTCGAACTATCTCATTTAAGGTTTTCCTTATACGGACAACACCCACCCAACTGGTATAAAGTATCCCATAGAAAAACGACATAATTCCATATAAGGATGAAAATAAAATTAAAGGGAAAAGTAAAGGGTTAATATAGCGAATGGTATTTGAACTTTCATAAAATATATAATTAGATATATGAATTTTATAATTAATTAATTTAATATCTAAGAAAACCTTTTTTTTTTTTTTGTACATCAATAGTGCCTACTTGAATTGGCTAACGACATGGCATTTTTAACCAATGATTAGGGCATTATTGGCGTGTACGAAGAGTTTTTTTAGTTACTAAATTGGATAATTTCAAAACTCAAGTAGTAAATCAATTAATTTTAAACTTTAGGTATTTAATTGTAATTTTGCTAAAGTTCAGGTATCATTTGCGATATTTACCAAGAATTACATAATGTATAAGATAAAACCATTAATTTAAAGAATTAATGACAAACCATGACCTTGATTGCCATGATTCTTTCAAAATGACCAAATTTGTGGAAGTAGATATATGATGATAGATTCCAATGGATTGATGATACTAGAAGTAGTAAAAATAAATTAAGAATTCCATTTAACAAAAAAGTGGGCATCTATAAATTTTAAAATAAATAGTGGTAGATCAATAGTTTAAGATTGGTGATTGAATGGAAGAAATTTTGTGAGAAGGTTAAAGTTTGCTTCGAGGTTTTATGTGTCTATAAGAGAGAATACTTTTCCATTTTTATGTTAATAGATGGAAAATGTCAAATCTGCAACCTAAACTTCATACAAAAATTCGATTTGATGCCTAAACTTTGGAGTAATCAATTTAATGTTTAATTAAATTTTCCATAACTATTTTTACTACCCTATCAATATTATTTACTCTATATTCTTATGTAGAAAAGATAGCCTAATACTGTTAGATGGAATTACGAGTAGTGCTAAAAACTCAATGATAAGCTACATATTCTATATCAACAAATAGTGCAAACAATATTAAAGAGGCAGTAAAAATAATAACAAAAAAGTTTATTCGGTATTAAATTAACCACTTCAAAGTTAAAAAATCAAATAGAATTTTTGTGAAAAATTCAAGTATCAAATTTGACATTCACCTTTTAACATGAAATATTGGACTAATTACAAGGCGTTTTTAAGAGCTTGCATGTGCAGAATGACAGTATAGGCGAAAAACATTACAACTATTTTGCAACTCTTTTTATCCCTTCGCCGTGGCTCCAAGAGAAAGAAAATAGACCAAATGGATCCCCTGTATGTATGAGGAAGAAAGAAACAAATTCTTATGGCTCGTTTACTTCACTGAATGAATAAGATTGTAATAGAATTCCTAATACGGAGGAATGGAATAAAGCTGTAATAAGATTTTTCTTCATTAATTTTTTATTTAAATGGTGATGTTTTTTTTTTAAAAAAAAGGAAAGCTCTAGCATTGAATTGATATCCATAGGTTTTAATAAAGAATAACTATTTAATATTTTGTGTAATAGAGATTCATTGTGGAATCGCTATTGAGTGAACTAAATATCGTAATAGTTATTCGTAAGGAATAAAGTTGTAATGAAATTATAATTACAGCGAAATTAACGAGTAGTTAGTAAAGCTGCAAAGGTTTTATCTAATTAAGGAGGGCGAGGTGCAATATTTTTGTCGCATAAAATGGAAAGACGCTTCTAGGAGAAGTGTAGAATTTTGGAGCTATTAGAAAGTGACCATTACTGTCTCTCATTGCAATTCAACTTTCAAGTATTAGTGTTCGTGTTTCCAGATGTAAGGTGTGAAACTAAAAAGTCTCGCTCCAAACTTAAAGTTGATCATAACCCGTCACATGCTTTTATTGACATTTTAAGACTACAAATTTTTTAGGCTCTCTAGTTTCTTTTTCCAAAATCTTAGAATTTACCTAAAAAGATTTAAAACAAGGTCATTATATTCCAAGTTATGAATGCTAGTAGCAATTGGTGGTTTATATATACCAACGACCAACCCATTTATCCGCCAAAAGAATGGGTTTTACTTTTTATTTAGGAAAAAGGGCCTGGAAAGTATCTTTATTTTACAATTTAGGCAAATTAATATCTAAACTTTCAAGCTTTATATTTTAATGTTTCTAATTTTACTTATTTTCTCATATTAGTGTCTCTAGAGATTAAAAAAATACAAAATTTAAAAGTTTAGATACTAATTTACTCAAATTACAAAGTACGGACACTCTCTAAGCTAGTTCCCTTATTTATGCTAACTCTTTTTTGCCAATTACATAAATAATATATTTTAGATAATCAATTATAAAAACAATCATCTACTATTTTTCAAACAATTTATAAAAATAAAAGTTGGTGAATCAAATGTGTTTAATAAGTTTAGTGAGTCTAATGCTGGTTAATTCACTCTAAACATTAAAATCAAAGATTGATGGATTAAGACTTAAGTAAATAAACTCCACTCACAATTTGTTCGGCCTGCTTCCTCTTGAGTTGACTAATATCCATTTATGAAAATGGGCTAAATAAGTTGGACGTTACAACTTCTTAGCGTTTAGGAACCTTCCATGAAAAATTGATTTGACACCCTACGATAACATCAACTACAATCTTAACTTTGAAACAAATGCTGATGAGGAAGGAGGCAAATCTGTATACGAATTGCATAGCACAAGAGATGGGTTGACTTTGCGATATTTCCAGTGATAAGACTTTCTATTTTGTATTTATTATATGTATTATTATGTTAACAATATAATCATTTTAATTATTAAATAATTAACCAATGAAGCCCTTAAAATCACAATGGATGGAGAGAAGTATAGAGGCCTTAGAGGGATGCAATCGGGTCAGTTATTAATGGGTTTTCGACCCGTCCAACCAGATAAAAATCCTATAAAGTAATAAAGTCAGGTTTGGACATAAGTAAAAAACTCTGTAAGATATTAGATCGGGTTTGGATACTATTAAAACTCGATAGATATCCACCCAACTCGTTAGTCTCAGTAAAAAAAAATTATAATATAAATACATTTACTAAATATAAACATAGTAACATGCTAAATTTAAAAATAAATTGGTAAAGAGAAAGTGAATTGCTATATTATTATATTATTATTTTATTAGCTTTAAGTCTGCTGGATCTATTGAAAAAAAAAAACAATAAGCATGGCGGGTTCGAGTTGATAATTGGGCAAGTAGTCGAGTGGATAATCAGATTGATAATTAGACGAGTAACTAGGTGGGTGGTGGCTTTTAGAGTAAACCCTATAGGACGGGTTTGGATATAGAAAGAAAACTTTACAGGGTTATAAGGTTGGGTTTGATATGTCCTATAATGTAGCGGATTCAGATTTGGGTTCATATGACCCATCTGGAACCTGATTTGATTGCATCCCCAATGCCTTTGGTTTGCAAAGGCGGAGAATTAGTTTAGAAATTGGAACGTTGCTCAAAGAAAGGAAGATAGTGTTCCATGAAAGCCTTATCTTATCACCATATTATGGTAATTTGGATCTGTTTTACTCCATTTGTTTCCTGCAAAGATTCGGTACCAAACAAATACCAAATACACGAAAAAGAATACGAACCAACCAGACCATTGGTTTGACATTAAGCAACCATAACTCTTAGCGAGGTTTTTTGAATGTTTTAAAGCAGCACATCAAGAGCAAGCACCCATTCCCTCTTCATCCATATCTAGAGTCTATGTTGCTGTTGGTTGCGTGTTGCACGATGAAACGGGATCCTGGATTTGTGACTATGGCTAGAAGCTTGGCTAAATGAATATCCTCCTTTACTGAACTAAAGACTACATTTCGGGAGACTAAAATATGCGTCTATATAGGCTTCAAAAAGATGCATATATGCTCTAATTCTTCTATACAGTTATAATTAACAATTGCTCCATTAGTAACTATGGAATTAAATGTGCTCATATGCTATTTGCTTACAAGAAAGAGTTCATGCTGTCGCATCTCGAATAAAATCAAGGCCTATTCAGTTTTACAATGTATAACACTTGAGTGTTATACGTTAAGGTTAGTCTAAATTATTTATTTATCGTGCTCATTTACTAACCAATTTCAGATTATGAAGTCGTTTAAGTAGGTTTTGGAATTATTTAAGTACATAGCAGAAAAGTTAAAAAAAGGTACCAAGGTAAATAACTATCAATATAAGATATCTAATAAAGGACTATACAAACATGAGCTCAAACTAGGTCCTCAACAAAAATACAAAGTTGAAAGATAAACGACAACTTCATAAAAAAATTATACATAATCCAGTGATTCTAACTACTATACTTGTTAACAAGCTCGTACAAATCTACATCATACTCTAAGATATACATAAGCATCAAAGTTGAAATCATCAACATCCGAAAAGAAAGAAATAGGCCAGAGCCTAGTATGGCAGTGACACAAGCGCACATAAGATGTGCGCATGCACTTGTTCTAAATGCAATGCAACAACCAACATTTTATATTATTTTAACTAAAGTGTAGCAAACAACATAAAAGCACTCACACTCCAATGACATATTAGGAATCTGAGGGATCCTAAATACCTGCAACTGCTCAAAGGATTGATATAGGCAGCCTAAATACCTGTATCTCCTATCAGAATAATAGCACCATCTAAGGTTCATAGCCGTTACACATCTCTAATTTTTCCAGTTCATAATATAATGCAGTTCAACTGATATTCATAATCATGAGCTATACTATATTTCTTCTTGCTAAACATAAATGGACGTTATCCTGGTACTATTTCCCTTATTTGCTACTCGCCAAGCCCCCAGGGGTGGTCTAAGCGCTTAACTACCGTGTTAGCATCACTTAGCAAGGTTGTCTCTCATCAAACTAGATTAAACGACAAGAGCATAAATAGGACAATCATTTATTAGACCGTCTTTACATTTTAACTTGTTTTAGGATGTTTATCCAGACAAGCAACATACAAAGTCGTTGTATATTTATTATAGAGTCTACTCTTTGTAATAGATTAAAGGATAGTTCAAAAGGTAGATTAGAAGATAAACAAGTACCAATTCAAGAAAGATTACTTCATATAAAAATTGAGCACAAAATTAATTATTTAGTTCATATTGATTATTCAAATTGTGTAAGTTCATATATATAATATAGGACATTAATTAGTATCTTAAATTGAGTCCATTTAGGATAATGGGCTTAATTGATTTTGAAATAAGCCTAGGTAAATAAGAGAGTGAAATTCTTATTTAGATGCATTGGGCCTTTAGGGTTCCTATATTAGGCTCAATAAGGATATTCCGAGTCTTATACTATTCAAAGTAATGAGTTTCAAAGAATTGATAATTGAGCCCATTAAAGAATATGAATTATAAACTAAGTAGAATTCGGGCTTTAATATTAAAATCAAATCCAATTAAAGTAATATTGGTTATTGCACTTAAAATTGAGTGAAAACCCAAGCGAATTAATTTAGATCTTATTGAAGGGTATTGGGCCTCTCATTCCTATTTTGGCTCGCTAAGAGTATTTTAAGGCTTTTGGCCCATGGAAGTGAAGTTTAGCCTGATAGGTAATTCAATACGTAGATGTGAGTAATGGGCTTAAATATATTGGATTTGAACCCAATCAGAGCATTTAAAGGTTATTGGGCCTATATTTGTAATTTAAGCTAAGTGTAAATTGATATTTAGTTTGATCTCAAAGGCCCTAAAACTTCTAAGGGAAGCCCATAAAAGTAGAATAGGCCCGTTTAAGTTCAAATAGGCCGAAAGAGCTAAAATCAAGTTATTGGACTCTAAAGAATTAACTAAGCTAATTTTATCATTTTAAAGCCTATAAGTTCATAACCTTTTAATCCACAATTTATGTGTATTGTCACTCAAAATAAAGTATCGCAAGCTCAACGTTTCATTGATTTTATGATCTATCCACGTCATATATTTACAATGCATTAATTTACAAATCAGGCCGCTACAAATTCCTATAAATCATATTATCACGATAACAAAATATGTACACACATATATATTAATGTTGTCTATTGCCGGTGGCATTCATAGAAATGCAGAAAGGAAAAAGAAGAAAGGAAAAAAAAAAAGGGAAAAAGATAAGCTATTAAGTACTGATAATATTACTATCTAATAATCTTCCATCATCTAATCTTGTCCATGTCTTTATGCTATACTCTCACTTGTCCAAGGATTACACTTGTTTATGCCGTTTGCCCTTTGGCGTGCCAAATTCATATTATATTAAGAAAACTCTATCATCAGAACTTATACAAATAAAGAAGGGGGTGATAGACAAAATCAGTAGAAAACAGGAACTACCATAGAGCAGTTTAACCTTCTATAAATTTAACGTGTTTGAAATAAATAAATAAATAAAAACATAAACCACAGAGCATCTTAACTTGTTATAAATTTAAGTAGGACATAATCATCACACAGTAACGTACGACGCAGGATATATTTAATTTTTCAAAAAACCATTTTATGTCCGTTGAAATCGTCCATTCGTTTATTACTCCATTTATTGTTTGTCATATTTATGAAATTTTGGGTTAATCTCAGATTTGTAACGCATCAAGCGGAAAACGATCTCCAGCAAAATGATTCTGCGTACTTGTAAAGCACTTTGACTATTACTTCTCCAAACAAGTTGCGGGTTTGTTTAGATATAAAGGTTAGGTGTCAAAATGTGAATTAATGGGAGGGAATTGGCATGTGATTATGCCCAATTAGATGATAATTATATGGGTTGGTTGCTTATGGGTTCATGAGTTGGGCTAGACTTATTAGGTGGGTTAGACTTATATTATGGGTTAGACATATAATTTTTAAGGGCTTGAAAATTAAAACTAGGTAGATGGAATTAGAATAAGAATTTGGTGGAATTGTATTAGGGGTTTGATTTAGCCATATGATTTATTGAATTAGTTATTTAGCTCAAATTGGTGAAATTAGGAATTTAAAGGTTGAATTTTAGGTTAAAAAATGTTGTTTTGAGAATGTTAATAAATTGGAATATTGAATATAATGGAATTTAACTAGGTTTGATATTTGGTTATGATTGCAATGGTTTGGTAGATTGGAAAAGAAACTTGATATGGTTGGATCTCCAATTTTAGTTTAATCTAATTACAAGTTTAATTATTTCAAAACATCTAATTATATAGTATAGTTTTCTTATGTTAATTATTTGCATCATCCAGGTTTAGTTACTAATCCAATTTTAATTTGGCTTCAAAATTATCCATATTTTTTATACCATTTAATCATAACATTTTCATTCAATTGGTAAAATTTTAAATGCGTCAACGTAATTATCATTAGTCACGTTTGTGAGGGAAGGTAACTAGCACTTAGAAGACTAACTATGTTGACATGAGCATAAAAGACGGCTTTTGTAACCATTTTTTTGATAATTCCAACGGAGGAAAAAGATTCAAGCCTCAAACTTCTCACATGATAGAACAGAAGAGATGTCATTAAGTCATAAGGACATTGACCTTCTTTGTTGATTAAATACTGCTTTTAATTATTACTTAGGTAAGCCTCTTTGTTGATTAAATTGAAGGTAAACTTGCAAACTGCAATGTGCACGTTTGAGGCAATAAAGTGATTTATTCACTTGAAAAGCTTTTGACACATCAGTATATAACTATAATAGGAAACTCTAACATCGGTTTTATTTTATTTTTAGAGTTTGTAATACTATTACATTAAGTTAAAAGGGATTATTTGAATTACATATATCACTTAGAATCCGAATCAAGTGTTGAATTCTCTAGCCAAAAACCCAAAAAAGGCAAAAAAAAAAAAAAAAAAAAAAGGATGAAAACCGTCTTCATTTTCCTTCTCCATATAAGATTTGATCAAAGGAGAATACTACAGTTTAGACGTGGCAAGCTTGATGAGATCCTTCCTTAATATCTTGCCTGATGGATTCTTGGGAATAGCCTCAATAAACGCAACCCGGCGAATCCTCTTGTAAGGGGCAACCTGTTTTTTTCCCATCACAATGCTGATAGTTTTAATGTTATAATGAAAAAAATATAACAACTTTTTCTACATTGCTTTTTTGGTAACATGGGGAATCATATCGTATGCATAGCACATCCCATGTACGTGGAAAATGAAAATGAGAACATTAGTATTTAGAAATTAGGGTATTAAACAAAACCCTATATATAATTAGAAGAAAATTCTGCAATCACTGACATGCTTCATGCATAAACAGGTAAAGGATAAATACGTCCAAGAAAAATTATACAGTTCCGTGATGATTACAACAAGACCGGTCTCATCACATCAATAAATAATCGAGATCTTTTTCAACAGTGATCGAAGCTTTTAAATTTTTTTACACTAATTTCTTTTATATAAGCCTGTGATGATGAGACGGTACAAGTTCCCATCCAATATTTAAACATATAACAGTAGCAGTGCAGTGTACAGTGGATGGTGGGTATACCACAATCAAGCCCATTTCTTCCCTCGACTACCATTCAGTTGACGTCCATTATATGCCATTGCGTCCATTATATTAAAAGAGAGTTGTTTAAGTAGTTCATTTTTTATACCAATTTTCAATCAACCAAAATATGAGAGTTAGCAAATGTTGTAGCTATAAATAAATTGTATATGCGTCTACACAATAGATATTTTCTTTCCATTTCCATTGCTTTCCATGGGTTCTCATATTTTTCCATGGATCCAAACACAGCAAAAGGAATTAGTATTAATAACACAAAGAACTCTTTGAATTTTGATTTTTTTTTTTTTCAGTTTCATATTTAAAATTTAAGACTGTTAAACGTGACACCAAATCAAACATTTGCTTATGAAATTTTACATCTAAAGTTGGAAATGCTAAATATTTCATCAAATTAAACACTTACTTGTAAAATTACTTATTTTGATCGTATTTTAGAAAATAATGTGACAACCGCTTATTAATTAAAGAGTAAATAAAAAATGCATCAAAGTTCAATCATCAGCCCTAGGAAAAACATAGAGAATATTATTTTTAATTGATGGGCTTAAAATATAAGTACTTAATATTTTTTTTTAACAGAATAACATAAGCACTTAATTGAATTTTAAGGAATTATAGAGATCTTAAATGACTTCTAGGTTAATTAAATTTTAACCAAACTCACCCGTTCTGTTGTGAAGTCCATGACCTCCTTCTCTGACAATCTACTCCCAGTTTTTCTTACCACATATGCCATGGGAAACTGGCCGACCTCTCTATCTGGGAATCTGTTACCAAAAATTCCACATGCCGTAGTTAATCAAACAGTTGAAATATACTAGGATCCTTAAAAAAAAAAAAAAAAAAAATCAAATGGAGGAAAAGAAAAAAGTTAAATTTATTTATGATTCAAAAGAGGATGATGAAATTACGGTATAACAGCAGCATCAGCAATTTCAGGATGCGAGAGCAGCAGGGCCTCAAGCTCTGCTGGTGGTACCTGTCAATGGAAGAACAGACAATATAATTCATCAAGCATATCAAGAATTGGACGAAATTGAAAGCACTATAGCGAAAGGCAAAAAATGAGAAAGCAAGTAAAAATTTTTTTAACCAATTTGGTTAGTGGAATTTACATTTTGAAAAATGTCTCACTTAAATGCATAGACCGTGCCAAACACTACATGAGCTACTCAAGTGTGGATATTAAATTGAGTTTAATTTATAAAATAATCAAGTTGACCTCAACTTCAAGCTAATGGAACAATTTATCGAATTAGGTTTGAACTTTAAAATATTTAACTTCGTTAGATAGCAAGTCTAATAGAATTCAAGTTAAGTCTAGATACTAATATTATTTTAATATAAATAAAAAGAATATTTTTAAATAAATTAAGCATAAATGAACATAATTGAATTTAGTTTGAGTTTGTTAGTACTACTTTAACTCAAATTTAAATTTCTAAATTCAATCAAGTTCCAACTCGAGTTTAACATTGTAACATTTCGACATAGACTCTTTTATAGCTCCAACTCACTAAATATACCATTGGCAAATAGTTAAGAGCAGACATCTTTTGCTGCCCCAACAACGAGAAGGGCTTCAATGGGTATTACAAGCAACATATAATATATACGTAATGAGTAGCTATCAATAAATTTTTAGCACATGACCATATGGATAATAACTACTTTCGAAACTACTTACTGTTCCATCCATATGTTAAGGTATCATCGCTAGTTATCCATCGTGTATATATATATACACATGATGTGTACCACTCTTTAAATATTCCCTTTACACCACCCCACCCAACAAAGTCGGTTTTGAACGAAAAATTGAGTTCAAGAAACAAGGCCAAAACCAAATGCTTCCATCACCAAAAAAAAATATGGTTATTTATAATCACCTGATACCCCTTGTATTTGATGAGTTCCTTCAACCTGTCGACAATGAAAATGAATCCATCCTCGTCTATGTAGCAAAGATCTCCAGTTCTCAACCATCCCTCGGCGTCTAAGGTTGATGTGGTCGCTTCTACATTACCGAAGTAACCTGAAAAATCAAAGTTTTAAACACACCAAATAAATTCAGTCAGGAGGAGGAGTAAACTGAAGAGGATTTCCAGTGCATCCTAACTCCCATTTCCTAAAAGTAAGTATAGAATTATTTGTTCTCCTCCTCCATGTTTTGATTTCCTTAACGTCATTTCAATTTCCATTATTGTTCAATGGTTAAATTTGCTTAGATTTTTTAACTAACTCATCATATCACTATAACTTTATATATACATATATATATATTAAATCTTAACTATTGATTATACATGATAACAAAAAAAAAAATGAAAATGTAAATACAACGATCCATCTCCATGTAATAACTCTTCATAACTAAGCTGAGACAAAAAGTACTATCAGTTAATATCTAATTGTCACTCAACCATAATCCATTCAAATCACTTAAAGACATCCATTCAAAATTTATAAATCTTCAAATATTTATATCTATGCTAATAAAATATATATACAAAATCAATAAGATGTTGCAAACGATTAGTTTAATCAACGGTTGCAACATGCCTTAAATCAGGAAAAAAAAGGAGGTAAACAATAAATTTGATACTTAAGCTTTGTATAAAAGTTTAATTTTAGCACATAAATTTTAAAGTGGTCAATTTAATATCCAATTAATTTTTTTTTTCAAATTTTCCTGTCTCCATAACATTGTTTACTCTATTTCTAGATGCAGAAATGACAGCAAATGATTGAATTTTTACTAATTTGTTTAACACCAATTAAAACCAATAGTCTACTTCTTCCACACCAAGAAATGGAGCAAACGGTGTTGGTAAAATAATAAAAATAATTACAAAAACTCTAAGTGAATATTAAATTGATTACTTCAAAGTTTAAATAACAAATTAAATATTTTGACAAAGTTCAAATACCAAATTTAACATTTTTCCAAAAATACAATAATATATTGCATCTAGATTATGCATATAGTCTCATATAAATATTGAAATTTGTTTCCAAGTTCAGATCGAATTGGACTGGGTAGAAATGTCCATATCAGTCCTCCTATCCTGAGATAAAGCCATTTGCCACTACCACATTGTCCAATGCCCACACGCTAGGTGAAATGACTGGTCCCTTTATGCGCAATAAAATATCTGAATTTAACCACTCCCTGTCCTTATCGATTTGTCTACTCTGCTAAAATATTCCACTCATGAAACTTTAAATTTTTTCGCTTCAACCCACCAAATATCTGATCAGACATTCTTTATTAAATCTCAGACACGGTAAGTAAAGGTTGCACTCTGAAAGAGATGCTTTTGTAATTTTTTTATGATGTTATTGTATTTTTCACTCTTCATTTTACGATGAAATGTTCAATGTAAAAACGTTTCGATGGATAGAATAATTTCATATAACATCCTCTCCAAACATTCCTCATTTAATGCAAAATTGCAAAATGGCATGATAATATTTTATCCATTCATTAGCAATTTTTTTATACAAATAACATATATATATATATCATTATATAACATACAAATTTTTCAAGGTTATTTAAAGTACTTAAACTAATTTCACTTAGGTAGCTAATATAAAAATTGATAAAGTTTAGATGATTAATAATAAACATAAATAATATATACCAATATAATTCTTTTAAAATTTAAATAATTAATTGAAAAAAAAGTAAACAAGGACCAGTAACACATACCAAAGATACTGTTTACTAAGTCTTTTCCCAAATTAATCAACTCCCGTACCTAATAAGATTGAGCAACTAACCTCTAATCGTTATATTTTTTAAAAGGTTAGTACCATTGATTATTTAATACTTTAAATTTATAAACTATCGGGATCTCAATATTAAAATATTTAATATATTAATTATTATATTTATTTTAACAAAGTGATGATTAATTAGACGGTTCAAATTAAATTTTGACCAAGAATTTCAACTGATTTTAATGAAAACAATTGTTACCAGGAGATTAGAGCAAAAAGATAAAAGAAATTACGTAATCAAATTACGGGGCCAATGAATCAATGTCAACATTGGCATCAACGTCCACATTTTGGTCCCCACAGAGCAATACAAAATTATCAATATAATGGCTTTTGGAGTTACCAACTGCCATCATTACACATGGATTAATGAAAAAAAAAAAATCCTAAACTTTAAAATGACTTGACTATGATATTTTTTTATGCACTTCAGTCTAGTGGCGTCTCTTCGTTGATTTTTTTTTTAATACTCAAAATTTGTACCAATGTGCTGTCAATTCTTTTATATGAGATATGAAAATCTATATGTGAAAATGATATCAATGTGCTCATATCTTGCTAAATCCCTCTTTGATACTATATGTGAAATTTTATTAGTACTATTATGAGTTATATCCAATAATTTTTTTTTTTGTTTCTTTTCTGATTTTGTGCAATTCCTCATTAAAAAGTACTTTATTCATTTTCCTACTTTTATAATCGTGGAACTAATGCATATTTCTATGTAAATCAGTAAATGGCTTTGATATAATTATATATATTCATAGACTTCAAATGAATTGTGCTAATATTATTTAATCGAATAAATTTAATTGAATTGTGTTTTTATTAAATTAATTTTTATAAACCCATTAAAAACAGATGTGTATAAAAAGGGCAGATACATTTATCATCAAAACTAACAAATGTTCTCTTTTGTAAAATTTGCTTGATAACTATTATAAAAATTTTCACTAGCAATGTTTTCTGCTGGTTAATCGCTGTTTAGATTGTCTGCTGTTTATTTGTGTTTGTATTTGTATCGAAATGACATATGTAAATATATCTAATTTACATTTATTTATTTATATTTGATCTATTTATTCTTAAAGAACTACTAACTTTTTTTCATCTATATTTATTTTTTAATAAATAATTTGTTAAAAAAAATTTGAAAAAAAATGTCTGTATCTTTTCAGAAAAGCTAGCCAAATAGATCCTTTCAACAAGCGACCGTCAAAGGCATTTTAACAGAATAAATTGATAGAGATAAAAAAATTAATCGAACTTTTCTATAGTTTATATCAATTTTTACCCTCTTAAAATCCCATTAAGATCAACTCTGAGAAAACAACATAATAATATAATGATATCATAAACCGTCTAAGAATCTACATAATTTTACCGTTGATTGAAATTAGTAAAAATTAAAACATAATAATATATATAAAAAAACCATTGGTAACTTTTAGGATCCTATTGTAGTATTGTATCATTACTAATATCAAAATTAAATTGATTATAAAAGATAAGTGTAAAAAAATTTAAAATATTAAATCATAAGTAAAAAAAATCTGAACCGTTTATTGATGTTGCGTGACTAGTCTCATTTTAACTGAAACTAAACCATAGCATTTTCCTAATTAATTTTGCCCACTCATTATAGTGAGTGGCAACAAGTGATCGATTAAAAAAAAACATAATAAAACACAGATCATAGAGCAATAATCAGTAATCACAAACACAATCACGCACTCCGAACATACCTTTCATAATGGTGGGTCCTTTAAGCCAAAGCTCACCCGTTCGGTTCACTGGCAAAGCCTCTCCGCTCTCCGGGTCCACCACCTTCGCCTCCATGCTCGGCGACAGCATCCCCGCCGTACCGTACTTCCTACACTCCTCCACCGTATCCGTCGACGCACCGACAGCAGTCGATTCAGTCAATCCATACCCTTGCATGATATCTACATTTGGATACTTCTCCAAGAACCCTCGATCACTTCCTTACTCAGCGGTGCTCCTCCTGATAAAACCGATTGCAGCGAACTCATATCGTATTTCGACTTTATCTGATCAGCACCATTCACCATTGCCACTAGGATCGGCGGTACTAAGGGTAGGTTGGTGGCTCTGTACTTCGAAATGCACGAGAGCATCTCGTGCATCTCGAATTTAGAGAGAATCACCACCGTATATCCCCCAGCTAATAGACCGGTGGCAAATGCGGCCAGGCCGTAGATGTGGAACATGGGAACGGTGCAGATGAATCTTTGCTCTCCTCGGTATGAACTGAACCGGCCAATGATCGTTTGCACCTGATTATTTATTATTTTTTTTATTTTCAGTGAATGTAAACCAAAGATGTCTTCAAAATCATCCCTTATAATTATAAATTTAGCAAAGAATGATTAACTAACTCTGACTTCTAACTCAATACAATCAAATCCAAACTTAAATTTAACATATTGGAACTTATTTCACTTAATCAATTTGCAAACTTAAGTGAGTATATTAGACAGTGCTTTTAAGCCCGATGAGGATATTTGATCCAGACATGCTAGAGGTTAAAGATTAATGAGTAAAATCAAGTTGAACCGGAAGTTGAATCATAATTAAACCAAGTCGTTTCCAAGGGCAACCTTAAACCGGGATATCAATTAGATTAACAACACTGATATTAAACATGTTTCAAATTTAGAATTTTTTTAATCAAGTCAAACACAACGTAGCTCAGCTTAAAATACATCGACTCAACAGTTTAGACTAAAATACTTGTCCATAATATATAACGAGCCCGGAAATAACATGGAATATGATAATAACCTCTAACATTTTTACTAAAAGGTAAATATTTTCTTCCTTTTAAACTCTTCATAGATGACTAATTATAATATAAGAGTTAAAAAAACTTTTAAAAAAAATAATCTGAAACAGGTTTTTTTTTTTTTGGACTTCATAGTTTTTTAACAATTAGAATATAGTTAAAACCCAAAAAAATAAAACATTATAAAATAAGCCGCCCCAAAGGGCCCAAACATGTAGACTGCAGAAAATATTCTATTATATGTATATGTTGTCACACCAATCACCAACGCAAGCACATGCACACCGCACTATGAAAAGTCGAATCACTACAATACAAGAGATGTTAAATGTAATCTAATTTATCGCACGTGAAAATAATCTAAAATTTTATGCATATAGAATCAGGTATGTTTGTTTTATAGACATATTTTATTATTTTTAAATAAATATTTATTAAAAAAAGATATTGATGAAAACAAGATTATTTTATTTATAAATTGATTAAACAAATATGATATAGATAAGTTATAAATACAAATTTAATCCGACAATCAAAACAAAAATAAAAAAAAATAAAGATAATAGTTTTCAATTCTGACCATGTCCGGCTACCTGATACCAATTTCCAACATCAAAGCACTAGTCTTTAAATAATAAAAATTGATTTTATAAAACGGTAACGAAAAGTTTTGGTCTTTGAGAATCTTATCAGGTGGTTTTAGTTTTTGAAAAAAAAAAATTATACAATTTAACAAATTCTTTATTAAATATTCTTGAGACCAAAAATAATTTTAGACTTTAAGAAATTTGTTTCCAATTATAACCAAACCATTAAAATTTTGTATATAACTGTTTAATAATTAGACCATGCCATAATGGTTTCGTGCTAGGACTGTAATGTTATGTTTGATATATAGAATTTATCGTTTCGTTTCTAATGATTTGTGATTCCATGTTTGATATACAGAATTTATCGTTCCATTTCTAATGATCCGTGATTCCTTAAAATCATAAATCCTGCACTAAAAGGTTATTCGGATTCAGTCTTATCAAAGTCAGAATTAGAATTAAAATTCCACTTTAGCTTTATTAACAATATACACTTTAATTTGCCCTTTTTGGGATCCCATATCGATAATTTGCAGTTGTTGTAGAACAGTTCCAACAAATAAAGTTTACAGTAAATATTTTTCTTAAGTTTTGACCATTTTTATAATTGTAGTTCCAATATATAATAGGTGGAAACTAAAATCATAAAAATTTTAAAATCCCCATGTAATTTTAAAAGCTTATTAACCTCGATAAAAGTGATTTTCTTAAAAAATTTAATTAATTAAAGAAATTGAAGTGAATACTGCATTTACCATGGCGATCACGTTTCTGTGTGAAGAAACCACTCCCTTGCTTGCGCCGGTCGTACCCGACGAGTAGAGCAGAGTAGCTGTATCATCCTGGTCAACCCGGTCCCTGACTCGGCTCCCCCCCGGCTGAGTCTTCATCATATTACCCAAAGTACCCACGATCTTCGCAGACTTCGGGACCGGCTCACCCGATTCATCGATGAGTACAACCGGTACGGACTGAGTCGATTCAGTGAGTTTACCAACAAGTTGCCGAGTCGTAAAAGCGATCACGGGCTTGGAGTCCTTGATCTGCCTCGCTATCTCATACGAAGTGTTCAGCGGGTTGGTGGTAGTAATCACAGCCCCGAGAGACATGACGGAGAGACAAACGATGGGGAAGAAGATGGAGTTAGGAGAGAGGAGGAGGACGACGTGTCCTTTCCTAATGCCCATGTTGGTGAGCGAAGTGGAGACTGAGTCGACGGCACGCCAGAGGTCGGAGAAGGAGAGGTGGTACCCGGTGGCGGCGTCGATGAAGGCGGTGGTGCCGTTGTGGGGATGGGAGGAGATAAAGGTGGTGACATCTAAGGAAGGGTTCGGTGGGAGAGGTATGGGCTTGCGTTTGCTGTAGAAAGTAGAGTTTGATTTGCAGAAACCACTTTTTGGGTCTATGGAGTTTGAAGCTGCCATGATTGAGTTAGTGGGGATTGAGTTGTGTTCGAGTTGCCTGAGTTGCGGGAGGTTAAAAGTGTGATGTAGAATAATGAAGCAGTTTGTATTGTATGGGTTTTTATGGGACAGCTATTGAAGGAATTGCCGTATCCTGCTGCGTTCCGCGTATAATATTTAATTATTTCTAACCCATGAATGGGTGTCATGTGTTAAATGATCTCGTATTTTTTATTTATTTATTTTATTTATTATTATTTTTGTAATTATTATTACTGTTATAATGAGTTTAATTTATATAAGAATATAAATAAAATCTCAGGCTTCCATTTAAACCTTTACTCAATTAAACCCAACACTTATCTTATGGGTTTCATCACTTCAACCTTTGCGTGATTGTGTCATCCAAATATGTATTATATATAATGCTAGTTTTTAAAATTTACCATGGTGGGACTAGAGATTATTAAGCATCCATCCCACCAGCAAACTCTCTTTCTTCGGAAATAATTAATTTACAATTATTAAACAATTACATGAATTTAACGTTTGTTGATTTTTTTTTTTCATTAAACATTCGAATCATTAAAAATATGATGTTAGACTCTCATGATCAAACTTTAGAATCATCATTTTCTTTTCCATGAGATAAAAAAAAAAAAAAAACTACACAAAAATCTTTGTAACATGCACTTCACAAGTGAGATGAAAGGAAAATTTTAGAACAACTAGTGCCTTTGTTAGTGCCTCCATTAACCAGCCAACTAATCATGTTGCTACTATCACAGCATATAACACAAGATAAAATCTTTCAAGATTGCTCTGTTTCAAGAATGAAAAATAGAGAAAAAATACTAAACTTGATCATGGCCATAAACCTCTAATTTTTGTTAAATTTTTTCCTTTGAAAATCTCCTCCTTTTAAAAGTAATTGGAAGATAAATAAATCCAAAGATAAACGAATGTTGTATAGTTAAGGGGCGGTTGCATAGGTGTTGTGGGGTAAGTGTATATCTAAACAACTTGCCTCCTTAAAAAATCTCTTAGACATTGTGAGAGACTATGCCATGAAATGGGAATGCCAAGCATGATATTAATAGGAGGAACATGGAGGCAAAAGCAAGGAATATAAGATCGAGGAGGGAAACAAGTCCACTAGTTGAAAACACCATTATAATGTTACGAGTTGGAGCTCTATAACATGCAAGGATACTATTACACCACACAACTATCTACTCTTGCTTCTACTATGAGATAAGGGGATCCTTCATTGCTTTTGCAGCAAAAGTGGTGGACTGATGTGGCTCAGTTCCAGGAGCGGTGGCAAGAGTTACACCTGACATATTCTTCCTTTACAAGATTCTTGACCAAATTGAAATGTAAGGTCATTAACCACTCAAGATAGTGCTTTCGAATTCTTATCTTAGAAAGGCAAGTACTCATTGTCTAAATTAGATTAACCCACATCTATAGTTTGGTATTCGATTCCTTGTCCGACTCTGCCCAATTTTTACCGATTAGTCATCTTTATATATGAGAAAATGGACTCTCAAATATTGAAATGGAAAAAAATAGTAAGACTAAAGGAATGTGGCTTAAGAATTAGTTGATTGTGGGATATGTTGGGTAGAATGGGCTTAAGGTTATTTTAAATTATTAATAAGCTAAACTAACAAAGTTATATAGGGTCTCTTTAGACGGTTCTTTTTGTTTTTCATATGATATATTTGTATCTTATCTATATCAGATTGTAAGGTCTATTTATGAGTAAAAATGTCTATTTTTTTATCTGTATATATTTTTGACAAATAGTTTGATCGAAACAAGCATGAAACAGATGTCAAACTAACGTCAAATCAACGACATATGTCTATTTATGAGAAAAAATATTTATTTTTCGTCTGTATATGTTTTTGACAAATAGTTTGATTGAAACATGCATGAAACAAATATCAAATTGATCTCAAATCAACGAAGCAAACACATCCTAAATTAATACAAATGAGAGAGATTCATTACTTTGTTATTAAAATTATAGAAGATATACTTACGTGGTACATTTAAGTGAAGTCACCGCATCATTAAAAAACGTCAATTTATTTTTTGAACCATTTAAAACATTGATATGTACTTGCACCACTCAATGTAAGGTTGAAATGTTGATCATTTGTTTTTATTTATCTTTAAATGTTGACCTCTTATATTGTAATTTTCTTTAATAATTAAGAGTATCCATAGATCAATTCATTTTAAGGCCTAAAACAAATTGAACTGCATCTGAAATGAACAAAAATAATTCAAACAGTTCTAGGTTCTAAATGGAATCACTTCAAGTGCGGTTCAACTTGATTTAGTTCAATTTAGAGCATTTTAAAAACGATTCATTCTCATTAATAATATTAATAATTATTAAAGTTTTTAACTAAAATTTGACAATTAAATTAAGGAATATTATGTAATGATTAAAACCACATAACCTTACATTTTAGTGTAGTGATGGCATATGAGCTTGCTTGAGAGATGAGAGATGAACGTAGGAAAAAAAAAAAGAAGAAAAAGTGAATTGTAGAGGTTGATAGTGAAATAATATGAACACAAACAAGAAACAAGGTTAAGTGAGATGTCTATGGTATTTAAAACTAAAAAATGTGACCTATTTTTTATATTTTTTTTAAATGAAAGCGACTTAGTTTTAGCTTTAATAGATTTGGTTCAGTTCAACCACTTAAATCGAATCATGATCCATTTATAACCACTCTAGACTAAACTGTAATTTGAACTAAAGTACAAAAGAAGTGCATTTTCTTTTCTATCTAGCTCAATTGAGTTTTTATTTAATTTAACGAATAGTTCTAATTTTCATAAGTATTTCAATAATGAATGGTTCTACTAATACAATGGTAGAGTATGTGTTAAGGCATATTCCTTTAGATTTTACATCATTTTAAACTAAATTCTTACAAGATCCAAAGAATTCAATAAAGGCTTTCAAAAGTTTTTTTTTTATATCTAATAAGTGTCATAATAAATCAACGGAAAATAAATTGTAACTTAACATATACTTAGGAACCTAGATGAAGATTTTCTAATATAACAAGTTATTAGGAAACAAAGATCATGGGGAACTAATATAAAACTTAAATAATAAATATCTTAAATGTGATCTTATCATAATACATGCATGTGATATATCTTCTCACCACTCAAGTAGACTAAAAGAAATGCCATTAAATGTGCTTGGTTTGCGATTTGTCACTCAATATGCCAAATAAATTAAAATTATTTTTCTACTTGTACTACTAGTTTTGAAAAAAAATTTTACTGACTTGCAACAACAATGTACCAGCCATACAAAATACAAGTGAGATACCCATGTCATATTTTGTTCTCAAGGATGTTCAAATTAAGTACTAAATATAATGTTCCAAAATCTACGTTAAATAGATTTGGATTTTCATATTTTTTTTTAATGGCTAAAACTACTCCTAAAATGACCACTACAAATTATTACTAAATTAACAACTAAAACTACACTATGTTAGAAATTAATACCAGAAACTCTTTTAATGCATAGATGTGGGATTATTAACGTGTGGTTCAAATTGTCTTTCATTATTGAAGTTATAATCGAGTTTATTTGCTGTAATTTTGATTAAACTCAAAGAATATGCTTTTCTCTCGAGTTGCAAATTTCTAATTAACATAAATATCTCTATTTCATTAATCCATCTATAATCACCATGTAAATAGTATGTTCATCCACAAATCACGTTACTATAATTGAACTTGTGATTTAAACATGTGTCTATGTTCTAAACCACACGTTCAATTACATTAAGAGCATGGGTTCTAAGATTTTAATGTTATTTCCTATTTCAATTGGGTTCTTGAATCCCTCTCAAGTATCCAAACCTTGATTCACAAGAGATTCATAAAAGAATTTATCTTATGAACATTAGAAGGAGTCAAATTTCCATATAAAGAAAACTTGATAAATAGGCCATTTAATAGAATTGTGAAATTCATTAACCCATCACATAATCTCACTAAAAACTCTAGTTCGTACTTAAAACATAACTTCATTAATGATAATAAACTAGGCACAATCCATTTACTAGATAAAAGGAGATAATGCACCCAAAATATCAAGAATATACTTCTTAATCCCAGGGTCTTGTTCTATGGTAATGAGAAGCAATAGATAATGCTAGTCAGTAATGATACGTATGAATATGGAAGAATGAAGGGTTATGGGTTTATGGAGGGTAAAGTGTATAGTTGAGGTAGATGGATGAATATTCTATGGTGTAAGGTAGGGTGATGAGTGGAAATGGGTATGGTGATATGGAATGAATGAGGTGGATTGGGTTTGTAATAGAGATGGAAATGGTATAATGTGTGTGGCGAACCAGATAAGGATTAGGTTACAGTAGTACACAATGGGGTTTATTTTAGTTATAGTGGACCCTCTTTCAAATTACAAAATAAGAAAAGAGTCTTCTTATTATTTAGAAAAGTGGGCCTTAAAACTTAAAGTACAAAGGAGAATTAAATATTAATGCTCTTTAAGTCGGTTTGATGAGATCAACTTAGAATATTTGTGGTCAACTCAATCATATCCTATCTTTACCCTTTTGTTGTTATTGAACTTGATTATAGTTCCTTATTTTTTATCCTGCTCTCTTGTTTATTCATGGTTCTTGTAGACTATGACATGCACATAAAAGCAAAAGTGAATTACTATAGATTCAACTTGGTTAATTAAAGTTTGATAGATTGACTTACCAGTGGAGCTATGAATTAACATAGTAATAGCAGTTTGGAAAAATCTCAATTTGCATGGCTTAGACTGCCACTCAACCTTAAAAGAAAGATAATAGCTATTCAGTTGAAATCATAACTTATATCAAATTAAACACTACTACAGAAAACAATATGTTGTCTTGATTTGATCAAATTTGGTTGAATCATGTAATAATAGCTTAGTAAGTCGAGTTCTCTTGGGTCAAAGTTCAACCTTGAATTAGGCTACAAATGAGTTGAGCTTCTCGTAAGCTACTTGAGCTCGCTTAAGCTTAATTAGTAAATGTGAAAGATTAAAATAAAGCCTATTTATCTAAATGAACCAAGTTCAAGCTTTGATTTAAGCTCATAAGTCGGACCATAAACATATTCATCTAGGCTATGAATAGACTCAAGTAAGCTTGTAGACAAGTTTGTTAATAGGCTCATGAACAAACATTTTTAATAGATTTGTGAGTTTTTTGTTGTGCAATTTTTGACCTATTTTTAATAAATTCAGTTGTATTATCTTGTTCCTATGATTTGGTCAGTGCTAGGCAAGTGGACCCATGACATATAATATAGGAATGGAGTATAGGGCTGTCTTTACATAAATTGAAAAGTGTTAGTGGTCACCTTCTTATCTATTATTTAGCCTAAAATTAGATCATGTGGATTATGGATTATCAATTACACTACTTAAATCCCTTAGCTAGTTTCGTTAATGCAATTACCAACTTCTCTATTGATGTAACACAATACATGATTTAGACCTACTTCACCATTTGATTAAACATGTACATTAATCATACCAAATTGTTGTTGTTATTTTCTCTAACTAACAAATTCAATTAATAAGTAAATGCCTTTCGTAAGACCATTCGCGTCTAACCCTAGCCTTATCCACCGAAATCTCTTCCTAATTAATGGCCGACTAAGATTAGATTAAGATCATGAATTCAATGGCAACTAATTTTCATGCAAAAGGTTTCACAATCCTATCACTAAGATTATAAGCAACCTCTCCCTATAGCCTAAATCTATCCAGCAGGACAATTTCTCAATCTGTTCGAGAAGAAATTTGATAAATCCCAAATCATGCACTATATAGAACTAGTGTACATAAAGAATAACTACAGAAATTAAGAAATTTAACAATAATTAACAATGAATTTGTGCTGGTACATACTAATAATGGTGTTGCAAGTCAATACACACTACACATATCATACACAACATGAACATAACAGATATTATGCAAAAACAACAAAGAATAACATAAATATAACCCTTTAATGCATTGCACAATGTAGATCCTTGCTTACACTAATTACAACAATGGAATTCCCTCTTGTTCTCTCTCGAAAATTTCTAGGAAATGTTAGTGATGTGCCATAGGCCATATGGATTCTATGTCATTTGAATATTTATTGTTTTATAATATAAGTCATTTTCTTTATCAAAGTTGTTATTGGCCTTTTTACTTTGATGAAAAGTATTCCTTGAATAAATTCATTATTCCTTATGATTAAAGTATGTGACTTTAATAGTAAAACCATAATGATAAGAAATAACTTTATTCTAAATCATCGCTTGTCATATTATATGGAATACTAATGAATTAAGACTAGCATGTTGAATGATGATCATGTTTTACTGATCATAGATATGAGATATCGATTCAGCACATATACATTAAGAGTATATATATTTGAATGACCAAATATAGAATAATATATGGATCAATGCAATAAGTATTTCTCATTATAATGTTATTTTAGTCATTTGACCTGATGATACCATGGATTCCTACATAGCACGTTCCATGTTTTGATTCTATTCTTTATTCTCTTTAATTAGATAATTATAAGACTATAATTGGATATGGAATAAGCCATGTAGAGAAATATGAGTGTACGAGAAGGAATTTGCTCCTCTCATTAATTTGAGAGAGATATCTTTTGGGCATCTTGATGAGTAAGACTAAAAATGCATGCTGTGTTCGAATGGATGATAAGGAGTTATCAAAATCATTTGTTTAAGTCATCATACTTTGGATTCAAAAATATATATTAAACAATATAAGATGTATTGATCCATACCTTATGTTTAATTATAAAATACGTGTAACAAAAGGACTAAAAACTGACTTTTAATAGATAGAGTCAGATCATTGATCTTCACTTAATTTGGGTAAGCATAAGTTTTGCTAGAGACCAATTATGTCTTGTAAGCCTAAAAGGTATTTCAGGGCTGCTGCCAACACTAAGTGAACCTACATGGTCACACACACAAAAATAAATCGATCGGATCATGGTTAT
Source organism: Combretum micranthum (assembly GCA_024138025.1). Taxonomy (NCBI): domain Eukaryota; kingdom Viridiplantae; phylum Streptophyta; class Magnoliopsida; order Myrtales; family Combretaceae; genus Combretum; species Combretum micranthum. The sequence continues at coordinate 171,052 of JAMXBD010002095.1, read as the reverse complement.
TTAGATTACCATATCGGGAATCATATAATTATATAGTATTCTTAATCATTAAGAAAATTGTTATTTATAAATTGTTAACTCTTAATCAGATTAAGAATAAAAAGATTTATAAATAAAATTGTTTTTATAAGACATGTGTAGTTTTAATGAAGAAAACCCTAATAATATTAGGTAATAACCAACAAACACATCTTCTTCTAAATAGAAGTGATGGTCACCTCCAGGGTTAACAACGCTTGCTATTACATTAAAATTATAAAGAAACTCTATAACCCAAAAGAGAGAGACCCTATTGAGAGAGATTTCCAAAGATTTGGAATTGGTCCAACGTGCTAGCACACGATCAAGATCTAATTGGAAATTCATTGTGTGATACAGTAAAGGTATTCACTTTGCAACATCTCATATATGAATTTCTAAATTCTAAAGCATCAAAAAGGTAATTGAATCCGCTCTAATTTGATTGAATTGAATGGATCCACCTGAGAATATTAAGTTTTCAAAATAAAAATAATTTGTATTCACTACCTATTTGTTTTGGATCCTTAAATTCCCAATAGGAACTCCCCACATTTTGTACACAATGTCTAACAAAAATTCATGAACTGGCATGGATACACTCACAAGGACTAATTATAATGATTTTGAGCACACAAAATTGTCTAACAAAAATACATGATATTTTATTTATATGTTTCATGTGACAAGACATGTCTAAGTGCGAATTATTATCTCACTTGGATCAGATCCGATGTGGCAATTAAGCAAGTAATAACTAGCATCATGGTCAGCACGCGGCTATTATCTTCCAATAATTGCATACTTAAGGTAGATCATGTGTGTGATACTGCCAGTGTTCTCCTCGACTAAAATTTCTAATGGGCTATCATAGTCGTGATGGTGCCCTTAACATATTATATGCAAATAATTCCCTATTAGTCAGCTTGTCTCAGCTTTAAATTCCCCACGGATCACGGTCGTTATGTTATGTTGTGCAATAAGGTCCACATTAGATCATGGGTGGGTTGAGATTATGATGTCCTCTACTCTTACTCTTCTTCTTCATATCACAAGTATATCAAGCTTATCTGAAGGTCAGTGGCTATCATTGTTTGTACATGGCCGGCATGGAGGCCATGATCTTCTCTACGCTCCAGGTTTCTTCTCTTTCACACTCATAACAATCTTCAATTATATACTTGAGTATATCAACATCCTTTCACGAGGCTTGATGGGGCCTTGATCCATTATTTTTTTTTTCAACTAAGACTTGTCTATCATGATTTAAATGTTGATATTCCATCCTTGCACACCTGAAATGAATATATCTACGAATTAAGCACCAAATCTATTGGTTTAAGTACAAATAAAAGCATAATTAAACAAAACTTGGTATTAATTAATAGAGTAAATAACCCCTATCGGTTTTATATTTTGATATATTTTATATAAATATTCTATATATATATATGTACATATATTTAGTGGCTTAATTATTGAAGAAATGGAAAACAAGCTATCTAAGCGAGTCGAGCTTAAGCTTATATTCTAGGCTTGATAAAAGATTGATTGGGCTTGACAAGAAACTTGACTCAACTCAAACTCGATTTGTAAATAAGTTGAGCTTGATAGTTTTTTAAAAAGTCAAGTCTAAGCCTTCGGCCACTCTAAATGAGTTCGTGTGGGTGCTTGAAAATGTCTCGAGTGCTTGGTTATTAAGTTTTGATTTAACACTTGGTCATTTTGCTGCTTGGTCGCTCAACATGCAACTTGTTGGTGCTCGCATCAACTAATGTAGATTTAGACACAGAATTGGAATGATTGGACACTTAGTTGTCTCCAACGACACTTCACATGTTTCAAGGAAGCAACACGCTTCAACTTATAAGTATAAACATACAATTCAACTAATTTTTTATCCTTTTTTTGTACTTTTAATACAATTGATCCAATGAATGTATATATACATTTAATTTATACCCAGAATGCATGACAAAAGTGTTCATACATGCATTAGTGAGTGTTAATTTTACACATTTATCAATGCATCTTTAGTTAAATCGGAACATTATGGATTTTGCTATCTATTACAATTAATATATTAAAGAAACCATGAATTTAGTCCTCAATATGTTTTACAAGTTTCCTATTTAGTCCTTAAAAGAGAGAACATATGCTAAATTCTAGTTATAGGTTCCAAATGTTGGCAACTAAATTGGACGAGCTCTTCCCTTCTCCTTTTATGATGTTAAATACAGAGAAACAATCTCTCGATTATAACATGAGACAAACATTTGTCATAAGCTAATGACATTGCTTGTCTAATAGTACTTGCCTCATTAGCTTATTGACAACTCACAATCACTTCCATACTAATGGTAAGTAAAAGAATTCCTTCATGAACCCATGGCATGCCACTACCCTAACCCCACATATACCCATATGCCTTGACCAACTATCATCATAATTTATCTTGACAAGAACCACCAAAGCTTTAACCAAACAGTGCCTAATTGTTCTTCAGCTTAGAAGGGCAACCTACACTGTGTTGCTGCTAGAAAATTGAATTGGATTAGTCATGCTAACATGATTACCCTTCCACATCTCTACAATTAAGCGTTGGATTCAACAAATTGACATCCTCTGAGTTTGGATGAAGAACATTGAAAATTCAATCGCCATGGTCTTTCCAAATATGCTATAAGCAAATGGTCACTTTGATAATGAAGCTTAATCTTTCCATCTTAGAATTACCTTAATGCCACCACAATATGTGGAATGATTCACACAGTTAGAGACAGAAGCAAGATTAAATTCTCGACTAAAAATTGTCTACCATACCGATAAGTCCACTAACACAACAGAAATAAAAAGTTATGAAGTCTCCTCATAGTCCCAAAACCGACACATAGGGGAAGGTTGATATTTACGTTCATACATAACTCAAATTGTGCCTAAGGTGTTTAAGCATATAGGCCACAACAAATGTTACACCTTAGGTATACAAGGAACCTCCCAAATAATTTTCTAAATATCATTGTTTACCAATGTGATGAGAAAGCTTTAAATTCACGGCTAATTCAATATGTATCTAGGGGTCTTCCCAAATGTTTATTACTTTACTAAAACCCACTATCCACAACATTCTCTAGTGATCAAATCTCTATTAAAAAGCAAATTTTGCTAAAACCAAGAAGCACGATCCCAAACCTTACATAAAGATGATCATCATTCAAAATATAAATCCCTCAAGTTTCTTACCATAGCTAGTTTGGCAAAGGATCCTCTTTTGTAACAATGAGATTACGCTTTACTAGTTGATGATGATCAAATACATTTGCCTAATTAAAGTATAATTCATTATAAGAAAACTAAGCTTTAAAGATATAATTCTTATTTTAAACGTAAATTTTTATCGTAAAAATATTTTTGTTCATTACTTTTATAGAAATATATTTTTTTATCATTTTCTATCGTAAATTTTTATCTCTAAAAGTTATTTTAGGGTGCTGATAATCATTTTGTAACAGTGAGATATACTTTTACTAGTTAAATATATTTTTTATTTGTAAATTACAATAACAATACGGGTGTTGATACTATTCTCTATGCTGAAAATTTTACTTTTGGGGTTGTTAACATTATAGCTTGGCATTAATGAAGGATCCAAAAGAGTTGTATTCCTTCTTTTTTTTTTTTCCAAATTTTTAATAGATATCAAAGCAAACGAGTATAAAATAAACTACAAAATATTTAGCGTATTGATTTAAATTAATAAGGAACAAGTTAACAAGACTTTTAAGAATATTAAATTAAAGGACCTTTAGATAAAATAATATAAATTACTTTAGGTACAGTAAATAGGATTTCATTAAAAAGAAGTTCTATGGTAGTTTATGGGGCTTTGGAGATTTAAAATGGATTTTACATTATACATGACCATAAATATAGCTAAGAAAATCACTTGGTAACATTCGAAAATGTGATATTTATTGAAAATAATATGTTGTCACTTTGTCACGGCCGGTTAAGATAACTTCTAATTCTATACAATTTTTATTGACTTCATTCTCTTTGTACAATTATTTATATAGATGTGAGATACTATATTTTATTTTTATCATATTTTTTTTTATTATGAGATCTTGGAGAATTGAAATAGAAAACTCTTATTTGAGAGATGACAAAAAAAGAAGTTCTATGGCTGGAGGATACATAATTTGCTGGTCTCAATGGGGGGCGGATAAGCGACGACGTTTCTCCTTCCTTGATGTAATGGGGGCAAAATGATTAACATGTGTGGTTTGACATTCTACGTGCGTTTAATGTGCGCTTTATTTATGCATCTATTCTCAAGAAAAATATTTCTTGGGTAAGTATAGATAAAGTTTTGATTATGTATAACTTAAATTTAAATATAAAAAGTAATTATTAATATTATTATTATATGATATTTAAAATATTTTTTTTTACCGTGCATAGAAGCATACAACGCTCTCTTGCTCCCAACAGTGTTGGACTTGCACGTTCTGTTTTCGCTTGTAATTCTATTGGCTAGCTTTTTTTTTTTATTTCCCTTTCTTAGATATGGACACTTTTCTTAAAACTTTTAATAAATTATTTATCAAAAAATAGATGTTTATAAAAAAATTAATATTTTTTTTAAAAAATTAAATAACTTAAATATAAATAATATAAATATAAACAAATATATGTATAATATATTTTAATACAAATAAAACAGATCATCTAAACATAACTTGTCAAAAATTTGCAAAGAATATAAATAAAACAATAATTGCACTGTCTACTCAGGAATTTCTCTGCTTTTGTATTTTTTCTTTCTTTTAAGGTGTCATTGATGTAATACAAAGATGGAGAGATTCAGAAAAAGTTTCAACAATGTAAGGATGAGAGCATACTTTGCACTACCAGTCATGCATCTTTGTTGGAAATGGATTAAGTTAGTTGAAAAAAATAAAAACGTAGAATATTGTTATAAAAAGAACTTCATCTTATACTCCATACAATATTCTAAAATACATATGTATAATTCCTTAAAAACTTAGCCACTGTCTCATCCTTTGTTAAAATAAAAATTACCGAAAGTTACTCATGCGAAACACATACATTACTTTATTTCACTTAATGAATTCTTAAAGTGATAAGTGGTCCATCGATGTGATTAGGATTATCTTTAGGAAAAAAAATTATAAGAAATAGTAATTTCTATATAAACGGCGATAACTATTTCATAATAATAAATATTATTTATCAATTTATTGAAACTGATTCGTGAGATGCATAAAATGATTAGCCATGGTGACACAGCATGTTTCATGGAGGAGCAGTACTTATTATATACATTAAAAAATTACCTTATCATATAATAAGTTGGAGTTATACCTTTTTGTTTATGGAGAGTTTCTATGGTCATATCGATTAGAATATTAACTATTTTAATGATTCAATGGTTTGATATGATGTAACCTTACTAATCCTATTAAAACTAATGATTTGACCATAAATTTTTCTTATTTATGATATATGTTAGGAGATGTTATAAGGTTTCATTTCCGTAATCATATTACTTCATTTGCGTGACTCTATCCTTTTCAAAACACAATAATATATACTGGCAACAATAATCTTTTCCCATTGATCAATGTTTTGCATCACAAATTTTAGTTTTTTTTTCTCACGCCAAGAACATTTTTCATAAGAAATTTACAATAGAAGGTCTTAATGATTGGAGGTAGGTTTTATTTAAAGTTTCAATGTTTCGAGTGGTTAAAAGAAATCACAACATTTAGGGATAAGTTCATTTAAGATCTCAATTTTTGAAGAAGAAATTGATCTTTAGGTCTCGAAAGATATATGCCAACAAGAGAAGAGTTTTTTGAGTTTTAATTAAATTTTTTTTCCTATTGACACGTATCTTTAGAGATCAAATTGATCACTTCTTCAAATATTAAGATATTAAATGAAATTACTTTTAATAGTAAAACCTTTTTTTCACCACTTAAAATATAAGATTTTAAATGTACTTATTTAAAAAAAAATGAGACCTTAAGGTGGAATTGACCATTTTCCATCCGTGCTCTACGTGTCAATTTTCATTCTCGCACGTGCTAGGAAAAACTTACGGGCAGCAGTCCGAAACGGCTTGTTCTTTTGTTTGCACGAAAAAGGTATGGGCATTTGGGGGATGGTCGGTGGACCTAGACCTCGTCAGCGGTCATCATCATTCTTGTAGTCCGCGAGCTCAAGCGCAGGGGACATGGACTTTAAATTATCACGACTAGCTCATCTTTTGGCTGATTTTGACCCAATTTTGTACCATTTTTCATCAAACTAATCATGAGAAGGATTAAGCACATGGAGCAGAACATGCTTGGCTCATTAACCACATTTTTTAATGAAGAAAAGTGCATTAATTTCCTCTACAATATTGTTAAAAAAAGGTAAAAAAAGATAATTTTGAATATACTGTAACTTCATCCAACGATTGAAAATTTTACGATTCACGTGTAGCCTAATGGTGTCATTCCGATCTTTATATTATACCAAGTTCAAATCTTAAAAAATAAAAAAAAATAAAACAATTAAAAAGCGTAATCTGTACATTAAGAGATCAAAAACAAGATTTGACCATCAATTACATGTAATTAGTTCAAAATCATATTCAAATTGTCCATTTAAAGAGAAAAAACTATCACTATTCATCTAATGAGTGGGAAATAAAAATCAATTTTGGCTGTTTTAATGCCTTCCCATTCTAGATCGACGATGAATGAGAATAATGAGGGAACTCAATCCATCATCAAACAACGTTCATCTTCACTCCAACACAAACTCAATATCTTGTTTCTCTCTGGGTGCGGTTGTCTTGAAGCTCTCTCTCTCGGATTTCTCACAATTTTGAGATGTTCGAAGAGAAACAACCTTTCTAGTAGCCTTTTCATCTTGTAAAGATTAAAAACCCTCAAGAATCATAAGATTTCATGCTCGTTTGAGCTTTCAATTAAACCAAAACCAATGTTAGGGTCTGTTCATAAACCTGGAAATTTGAAAGTGGAATTGGAGCATTTACAAGCATTCGGTCACAAAATTAATTGAGGTGGTTCTCAGCCCTGTCTGCCGCAATTCCGACCGGCCACCGACGTTTCTCTGCCCAGGGTTCCATCCAGTGACCACTTTGTGTAAGATGAGCTTTTCTTACTTTTCTTTTTATTCATTTAATTTGCAATTAAAAAGAAAAAAAATAATATGGAATAAAATAAGATTGACAGCGTAGTTAGAACCAAAGGTCAATATAGTTCGGCTCAGTTCTAGACCCCAACTGCAACCGCTATGTGGAACTGGAATAGCCAAGATCGGGGCGGTAGAACCGAAATCCTTTTTTTTTTTCCATTTACATATTTACAAATAATTTTTTATTCACAAGTTCCTTTTTTTAATTATTGTAAATATATATCCACAATTATTTCAATAAGAAATAATGGTTAGCACATTTTTTTTTTACAATTTACAAATGATTTTTAATTTGGAAGTTCCAATTATTTCACAATTATTGTAAATCTATATTTATAATTATTTCAATAAAAATAATGGTTAGAATAATTTTTTTTTTTTACAATATACAAATTTACAAAAACTTTTTTATTAGAAGTTCCAATTATTTCACAATTATTATAAATATATATTGACAATTATTTCAATTAAAAATTAATAGTTAGCACAAATATATATATTTTTAAAATTCAATAAAAAATAATGGTTAGCACATAAAAACATTATTAACAAACATATACTAGTAGATTAACATACATCTAAATGTTGACGAGTACAGTCTAATGGATAGGGCATCACATGTTACCTACGTTACAAAATTAACGCACAAACTAGTACAACAACAAATAACTAACCTATAATGACATAGTTCAATAACCCAAACTACAACATTAACACTCATGCTAGAATAATAGCAAACAATTCAATGCAAACTCAATGCTCATTGGGTTGGACTAGTCCTCTGTGAGGTGGTAGTTGTACTCCTCGCAGAGGAGTTGAAATCACTGAAATATTCGTCCTTTTCGTTAAGTAGTCATTCAAGTTTTGTTGTCGTCGTTCTACACGAGTCCAATCATGATTGCAAGCTAGTGTCTCAACTGTCGCTGGTCCATACCGGGGCTTATGCTCACCAGCTGCTACTCTGCAATACTGAAAGCTTGCTCAACTGCCACAATTGAAGCAAGTGCAGCCAGTACTTGTCTAACGATTCGAGATAATATTGGAAACGTCTTCTTGTGACGTTTCCACCAGTCTGAGATTTTAAAGTTGTATACGTCTACCATGTCACCAAACTCGAATGTTGTGTTCAAGTACTTATCAATCTCTGAATATGATCCACTTCCACCGATACCACGTGCTTTTTTAACCGCCAGTGCTGTAGCATTACTCCTGGCTTCTTTTCGCTGGTTGATGTTGGAGCATTAACAGGGGTCTAGACTAGTGGCTATCTGTCCATCATATGTGGTACTAAATTGGAAATATAAGTTCAACAACACTTTAGTTGTCTCTTTGACGACATTATTAGCAGAAATTGCATAAATCTTTTGAGTGTCTGCGAACTTATCCACATGTTCACAATAGTATTCCAGGACTTCCTGAATTCCCTTTACTTTGTTGCATGGGTCCAACAACCATGCACGTTATGTATTATAAGAAGTTCGCTATAATACTTCAACCACTTGCGAGCCATATCATTAACACATACTTGCAAAATTGGATAAGATCTTACCTGTTGGTGTGTTCCGATGATGTTACAAGCCTCTAGTAAAAAGAGATATATACTGGGATTGTACACAAGAGAGAAAACATTTATGCAATTATAAAACATCTTCAACAGTTCTAACAAGTTAGTACAAACATTCCATTCATTGGGATGCAGTGGAATGTTTGGTGTATGGGCAATGGCGAAGCTACAAAGCAATTCCTTTTATGGTATCGTGCTAGCTAAAAGCTTGTACGTTGAATTCCACCAGTGTTGGACATCTTTTTGAATTTTTTTGGTTTTTGACTATGCATACCATGTCATTTTCACCATTCTTTATTGGTCGATGGATGGTTCATGATGTAGTCCACCATAACTTTTATTGAAGACGTACGGATTTTTAAAGACTCCATACCATCCTTCATACATAAATTTAAGATATGATATGCACATCTTATATGAAAGAAGGTTCCCCCAAACATTGACTGGCAAAACTATTGTAGGTTAGAAATAGTGTCTGTATTAGCCGCAACATTGCTAAAATGTATAGAAATTTTTTTGGGTCAAACTATTTTCATCAAGGATCGTTTGTATTGTTGCGTATATGTTTTATGTCATATGGGCTCCATCCATTTTCTATAATGCAAGCAATCTCTTATGTATTACTCAGTGTCAATCAATCTAATGAGATGCAATTCCTATTACGAACTTTCACCCCATCTATTAATCCAAATGTTATAACAGATGGATATACATGTATCGAGATCAGAGAAAATAGCTTGTAGCTGTGCCTTACCCCTTTGGTACATTTTTAGACAATGGCGTTTCATTATCGAAGCACTCCATTTAGGAGCTTGTGGCCGTAGAGTTTCTTGATGGCAATAGATAAATCTGAGTTTTCACTGGCATTAAAACCTAAATGCAACCCGCTTATTATTTGTACTAAAGCATCACGATATGGTTCTTCCTTGAATTGCCACAGCCTTGCTTCTTTCTTTGAACTGGATCGTGATATTTGCTATTACGACGGGTCTATACCATACTTGCTGGAATGTTTTGACTTGAGATGTTTGGAAAGACTGCCATATCCATCTCCCTTGAAAAAAGCATAGTTTGCATTGCACCTTTGTCTTCCTGTTCGGCCCTTCGACCTTCCTAAAATGTTTAGTAAACATATTATATTTATATGGTTGAGGTAGCTTGGTAGATGAGTTTGCCTCGACTGAAGGGTATATTTCTTCACCCGAACAACCATAATCCTCCTCTTCATGTTGATAGTGGTTCACTTCTGGATCTTAGGAGTTGTCATCATCATCCCCTTGTTGATGGTGCGTAGGATTAAATTTCTCGAAACCTGATGGAACCGAAGGGAATTGGTCAGGTGTAAATTCAAGGTCGGACACTTGGGGTTCATTAAAGTCATAGCAATCAGCATCATCATCTATATTAATAGTAGGCTCTTGTTGACACTCGGATCTTTTCCTTCAATTTGTCTTTCTTTGCAAATTTTTTGGATGAACTTCCAAAGAAAAAGGAAGCCATTGAATTTTATTTTCCTGGAATACAAACTACATAGTAGTATATAGGTGGAAGTAGAAGAATCACAAATTTAAGATCAAACACAGGAAATTAGTATAAATGGGTAATATTTTCATACAAGATAGTAAAAAAATAAAAGCCAAAACTAGATATTTGAAGTTATCTATCATGAGTATATAGCAATATTCAATGTTGAGAGAGAGTAAAGGACTAAGAAATTTAGCAACACATAGAGGAATGTCTGATATTTTTTAAAACAAAATCATCAATTTATAGGTATCGTTCAAGACAAATTTAAGCTCATTAACTTGTATGATTCCTGATAGGTTCAAAATTTTCAACGCATCGAATTAAATTTGCCTCGATCTTATATCGTTCAAGGTAACTTGTTTATCTTTTTGCCAAATTCAAATTGTTAAGTTGTTTAGTGTTTTATATTTTCACAGTCCAAAATTCATGACAAGTATGCTAGACAATTACAATCCTAAACGAAGGCACACCTCCTAATTTTCATGGCAGGAAATACGAATCCTCCCAAAAAACACCAGCCTTTACCCATCCCCACCCATAATTGTCCAAATCTTGTAGACTTCACTTTAACACATAGTAAACTTGTTGACATTACTTTCGCCAAATAGTGGCTCTTTTGGTTGTTTGTGTTTTGGCTTTTTTTCCCCCCAATTTCCCAATCTACGTTTTGTTCTTCTGTCGCTTTTGTTTTTTTCTTGTTGACTTTACTTTTGCCAAATAGTGGCTCTTTTTTTTTTTTTTTAATTTTTGAATCCAATTCTTAATGGTGTTGCGTTTTTTTTTTTTTTAAATTTGGTGGCTCTAGGTCTAAACCATTGAGTCGCAGTTCGTTGGGGGCAATACCAAGCCAAGCAACCTGTCAAGTTCAATGTGGTGAACAACCTAGATCCATCATAACCAGTGAGTCCTCTAGTGGTTTATATCCATCTCCTATGGTCTGTTCCATGGTTCGGAATTGGCGGGGACGATTTAGGGAGTCCCAATTCATACCCACCCCGTGCTGACGTCTAGTTAGAACCTATGAACGTGAAGTTTGATTTTTTTTTAATAATAAAGAACAAAAAAATTTATAAAATATATAAGGAATTCCTAAAATGGTAGGAAATTAATGAACAATTTAGGAAATCCATAAATTGGCTTCTAGAGGGATAAATTTCATTCACAGCGCTTGAATTTTTTTGTTTATAATGGAATTATACCTAAAAAAAATTTAACAAAAAAAGTACTTGAACTTTTTAAAAGTTTCACTAAAAGTACATTTAGATAGAAACTGTCTATTTTATTGCATTTAAAAACACTGTATATTTTTCTATCTATAAGTTAACGTGTTTAAGGGAACATATTAAAATAATGTTTCTCAGTCCTAAACATTTTAGAACATGTTTAATTTAAGATTTTTTTTTAAATGTGATGCAATTATGAGAAAGGGTTTTTTTTTTTTATTCATTCTTTACAGAACTTGTACATTGATATTTTTAGCCAATATTTTATATAGTGTGACTAGGAAATAGTCAAACTAAGAAAAATTGGCTAAATACCAATGTACAAGTTCTGTAAAGAATGAATAAGATTTTCTAAAAATTTCCTTTGTTATGTGCCTTGATGAATATCTCAAATAACTGATTATGACTTCATACAAATTGAGTCTCAATTTCTCCAGCTTACACTTTTTTTGTATAAAGTGGCAATCTACCTCAATGTGCTTGGTTCATTCATGAAACACTAAATTTGATGCAATATGTTTGGCAGGTTGATTGTCATAGTACATTTATATTGGTCCCTTACATACAACTTTCATGTCGCACAACGGTTGCTTGATCCACACAAGTTCACCGACAGTTGATGATTGCTCTATACTTTGCTTCTACGCTTGATCTTGTAACAACATTTTGCTTCTTACTTTTCCATTCTACAAGATTTCCACCTACAAAGGTATAATTTCTTGTCGTTGATTTTCTATCATAACTAACAGCCCAATTTACATAAGAATAACCAACAATGGAGTTAATGTCATTTTTTCTCATCCGAATCCCTTGATTAGGAGACCCCTTGAGATACTTAAGTATTCGATTAATAGCATCAAGATGACTATCCTAGGGGCATGCATAAACTGGCTTGCAGCATTAACGCAAAAGCTATGTCTAGTTTGGTAAAATAGCTCGATTTCCCAACTAGTTTTTGAAATTATCCTATGTCTTTTAAGGGTTCACCATTCTCGGGACTAACCTTGTAATTGGTCTCCATTGGGATATTAGCAGGTTTTATACTAAGTTTACCTGTTCCTTTAGAAGGTTAAGGATGTACTTTCTTTGAGAGAAAAACAACCTTTACTTGAATGGGCAATCTCAATACCTAGAAAATACTTGAGTTTATCGAGGTCTTTGATGTCAAACTTTTCTTTTGAGTGTTGTTTAACATTACTAATTTCTTCAAGATTATTACCGGTGATGATAATATCATCCACATGGATAAGAACAATGATTGTTGAACTTTTTTTGTGCTTGACAAACACAAAAGAATCAATAGTACTTTTGGGAAAATCATGAAGTAAAAAAGAATGATTGAGTTTGGCATACCATGCATGGGGAGATTGCTTAAACCCATAAATTGATTTATTTAAATTGCAAACAAGATTGTTGTCAGCTTCTTTTTAATGATTAGGGGGTAAATTCATATAAACCTCTTCTTTTAGGGTACCTTGAAGAAAAGCATTCTTAACATCCATATGAAATAAACTCCCTCCCAAGTTAACAGCAACAAATAATAGAATTATAACAATATTCATTTTAGCCACATATGCAAAGGTTTCATGGTAGTCAATCTTATAGGTTTAGGTAAAGCCTTTTGCAACTAGTCTAGCTTTATACCTTTCTCTGGCACCATCGCTATTATAGTCCATGTATTATTTTTCTTAAGGGCCTTAAGTTCTTTACCATAGCTTTACGCCAAATAAGGTTATTTTTGGCTTCTTGAAAGGTAGTTGGCTCATTTTGTTTAGAAATTGAACTTAAAAAAGCTTGTACTGAGATGTGATATTACCATATGACACAGTCTTGAATGGGGTAGGTTACGTGATAGGATACAGAATATCTTAACCTAGTGGATGCTTGAGTGACTCGTGTTGATCTTCTCAGTCTATTATCAACTAGATCATTGATTTCTCCTCTTAAGTTCCGTTCTCCTCCTTTGGTTTTATCTGAACTTTCTTTATGTTGAGTTTTTTTCAGTCTAAAAACTGGGTTAGTTCTGGAAGAGTAATATTACTAGGGGTAGTATCAGAATTTGTCTGGTCATCACAATTTTTAAAAAGGCTCATTTTCAAGGAAGATTACATCCCTAGAGATATAAAGTTTATGATCATTAGGATTGTAGCAAATATATCCTTTTTTTTCTGGGAGGAATATCCTATGAAAATAGCCTTTATGGTATTCCTATCTAATTTGTCTTGTCTCTTGATATGTACAAAGCAAGTACAACCAAATACTCGTAAATGGTTTAGATTCACCTTTCAGTGGCTTAAAATTTCTAAGGGGCTTTTATCCTTCAAACTGGGACTAGACAATCTATTGATTAAATAGGTGGCAATAAGAATAGTATTTCACCAAAAGATTTTTGGGACATTGGTTTTGAAAAAAAGAGAGATCTAGTGACCTCTAGCATGTACGTTTTTCCCTTCAGATACACCGTTTTGTACAGGTGTATTGATGCAAGTAGTTTGATGAAGGATTCCTTTTTGTTTTAAAAACTCCAAAAAAAATTATTAATATATTGCGTGCCATTATTAGACCTAAAGGTTTTGATTTTGGCACTAAATTGATTTTTAACAAAGTTTCTAGATTCTTGAAATTTAGAAAAAATTTTAGTTTTATATTTAAGTAGATATAGCCAACTAATGTGGGAGTATTCATCAATAAAACTAATGAAGTATTTAAAACCATTATGATACTTAGGCCCCCAAACATCAAAATGAATCAAATCAAAAGGATTCTCAGTTTTATTAGTAGATAGTTGAAAATGTAATCTAGTTTGCTTAGCAAAACAACATACGTCAGATTCACTGAAATCCAAACTAGGTAAAGAAAATAATTTTCTTAAAATTTTATCGGAAAGGTGACCAATTCTCTAATGCCACAACTTATTTTCATCAACAGACTTTGTTCTAACATTGAGCGCCTTTTTTATAGGTCAAGAAGGTAAAGACCATTTTCTAACTTTCCCTCACCAATCTCCTTCCCTGTCATTTTATCTTGAGAAATCACACTTTGAGGCGAGAAAATAACATTGGAATTTAATTCTTCAATAATTTTGTTGATAGATGAAAGGTTATCACATTGTTTGTGCTTGTAATGTAGTTGCATATGTATTAATATAAACATAACTAGCTATGCATGGGGACGGAAACCATGCATGTTATATGGTGTTTAGATGAATGACAAGCTTTTAATATTATAAGTGACAGCCATTTGCTTGATATTGTTCTGTAATGCATATAGGTAATTGTTTGAAAATTATATGGTCATTGAATAATCAGATATAAATTTTAACCAACCCTTAAGTGAAATGGAAATGCATTACACAATAGCATAACTTACGTTAATATTGTATTCATGTCACGTATTAACATCTCGGCCCTAGGGTAATGCTAAGTTAATTCTAATGAATTTGGTTTTACAGAAGGTTATCCCTGAGCTGTTAGCCCTCTAGAAACTAAGTAGGCATCAAAAGACATCGTCTGTGTAAGAGTTGATATTGAGGGCCTAATACTTAGTGGAGTTTACGAGTTCTAAGATAAAATTGAGATTATATTACTTATATCTATATATAAATAAGTTTTAATGTAATTTCTCCTTCCTTAGTTTTTTGTCTCTTATGGGCGCAAATTATTTGAGTTAGTCCTTTAACCCCTAAGAGACGATGTAAATCCCCTTTGTTTAGATTCCAATTATTCAAACTGTGTGTCTCATTTGGTTAATTGTTGCATTGCACATGCTTGTTATTAATACTTGCTTGATACTTATTTGATGTGTGGTCTAGTCTTCTTATTCACGAAGCTGTGGTTTAGCTTATACCCTTACAGTTCTTGTGCAGGATGGGAACGGGCTAAGGATGTGTGAAGAGAGTTCATCTTTAGAGAGTTTCTTGAAGATAGGAAGATGGAAATACAAACTTAGAATAAGAAGTAGATAAATTGTATAGTTCCTTAAGATTTTATAATGTGTAAGATGAACTTAGGATATGAACAAGATTGATTGTATAATTATTTGAGACTTTGTGCTATGTATTTAGTATCTAATCTTACTAATTGGAAGGGGATACCGATGCTCTATTATTCAAGTGAATTGTGGGAAATCGAATTCCTTTAGTTATCAAAATGTAGTCATATAATTGAAATTTATAAAGCAAATAATTAGGTAGAGTTTTGTAATCTTTGACTTATAAGACGGTTATTATATTACAGGTATACATGTGATATGATAACTTCAGATTAATCCCACTAGATCCTTTTTTGAATCGTGACAATTGACTATTTAACAAACTTTAAATTATAGATGTCCTTAGAAGGCCCTATTTCTAAGTGCTAATATTTTAAATTCTATTATAAGGGTTTGCATTTGTCATCTAACCATGTCTAAAACCTACATCATATACCTGCATCCACTGCTTACCAAAGATGTTTCCAAAATAGTATAGAGCAGTCGTATGTCTTTTTCTTTATCAATTCCATATAAAATCTAAGACTTTATTTCTCGTGCTTGTAAAATTGCTATAATTACCCGCCTTTTCATGTAGTAATTGTTATATTTGGTGTTGAAGATGATAATAATGTGTGTTATGCACAGTTTCCATTGTATGTAGAGGGTTGTCATCCAATTTTATTATCTTTTAATGTTTGTATTATACCTTTGTGCAGGTTTAAAATAAGACTCAAGGTTTGGGCATCATCACGCAATCCTTCAAGATAGTGTTATAGTCCCTTTAAGAACCATGACCACATTGCACCTAGTTCTTTAGCAACTAACACAAATGCCAAGATGTTAAGTTTGCTTAATTAGTTTTGATGATAATAAAAAGATTAAAATATTTACCAAAAATTTTACTGAGTGTGCAGTGTGAATGTGTATAAAGTCTTAAGTAAATCTAGATAAATGTAAACATCAAAAGAATTTTTAGAAGCATAGTTATATGAATGGTTAGAAGCTTTACTATATGACATATCAGAGGATTGGTCAGAATTTTTGTTGACTATAGATAATGAAAAATGAATTTCGCAGAAACAGTTTATCCTCTTTTTTTAAGTTGGTTAATTCATTTTTATGAAGACCTATATTCACTTGTTAGATGTATTTAGGTAATATATCTAAGATGTTCCACTAAAGTTGGAATCAAATTCACGAGGATTCTTCAAGACAGTCAATTATGTTATTCTAGATTTTTTTTTCAAAAATTAAATTTCTATTTATAGGAAGAAAATCATGTCAAGATAGCTTAGATATTTGTTTATAAATGTTTAGGTCACGATATGAATCGTGGATAAAGTATGTTTGGCTAAACTCAAGGAAGTGAATTAAGATATATCTTTTTCTAACCAAATATAAGTTATAAAGATATCAAGATTGAATCTTTTTCAAATTTAAAATAAGAAAACTCACAATTTTTTCAAGGAACATCTTCATCAAATAAAGATCAATATATATCCAAAAAAATATGGACAAAATATTTGCTAAGATAAGATCAAAAGTTGAATATTTAACTCCATGAAAGGAGGAGGTATTTTCTAAAAATTGAGCAAGGTTTATCTTCAATGGCTATATTGGTTATTAAAGGAAAATCTCTTTTAATTATCTTTTCATTGAAGAGACATTTTTTCTAAAGCTATAAAAGGGCACAGATTTAAAAAATTCAAGATAAATCTAAGCTAAAAAAATGCAAAGCTAAATTATGCATACCATAACTATTAAAACAATTGTCAGAGGCTCTGCTAGAAGCTACTTGAACTTAAGCATTTCTTTTATTATTCTTTTTGTACTCGAGCTTTAATCCAAGAGCTTCCATTGTAACTCACTTTAAAGAATTCCTACTCTATTTTTAGAGTTAAGTTGAGTGATAGTGAGAAGATTACACATTGTATCTTATAAATTTGTGTTTACTAAGTGAACGACACTAATGAGACATGGCAAGATTGAATGGTGGCTATAATCTCTCATTTTTTATCATTGGGTTAGTTGAATGACCCCATGTATATTATTAGATCATAAGGAGGAGCTTTTATAAATCTTGCACCTTATTTTATTTAAAACACTTTGTTTTGTTTATTATTTAATTTGTTAAATTAGTGTTGTCATATCATCAAACTAAGCAAACTTGATAGGAATTTCACATATAAAGGTTTACTTTCAAAAAATTTTAAATAACAATCAATTAACCCCTCTCTTAATTGCTTAGTTGTGACCAACACAGGAGGGCTATGTGATTTAAATAATTTATGCTACATGCAATCAACTGGCCATGGGGATATTCCCATATAGAAAGGTTCCACAATACTAGCAATCGGCTTGCAATATTTGAAACTTGTATGCATGGCATGACCTCATTTTCTTTCTTAATTGATTGTATTGTCCAAGTCACACATATACCTGGGTTAGTTCTCTTTATAGGGCTTAGTAGTTTTAGCAGTTCGATGTATGATTCATCCTAATCACCATACATATTTTCAATTGTTATATTCTTTACTCCCCAAACTTTCCTTGTTGACATTACATACCCATATGTATTCTCAATTTGTTGTTTTAAGTGCGATGATCTTCACATTGGGGTCATTCCTTACTTGAATTAGAAAAGATTGGCTTATAATAGTCTGGTTGAGATATAGAGGATCCTTTTTTAGTCTATTGTCAGTGAATGTGTGAAGATCTTTAGCAATTTTAATGACTAAGCCAATGTGCCAACGCTTTATGCATCCACAAAGTCTACATTCACAATTGCAGGTATTCCTCTTTTTGTGGACAATATTCCACACTTTATTGACTAACTCGGTATGTAAGTTGTAGTGATTCTTTATATGCTACATTTTTACTACATGGACCAAATTTGCTTTTCTTTTAAACCTCATTTTTGCCTTCAACTCATCATCGAAGCATAGGTATCAAGAACAAAGGAAGCCTACCTCATATGAGACATAACTAGCACTAACTATCATGATCCAAAAGGGAGGCTAGGAGGATTAACTTGTAGTTATCATATCAAGTATGCGTCTAAGATATTAGAACCATTTTACAAGTTAGAGATTGTAAAACTTTACTTAATAATTGCTACACGAGTTTTAATTGTGTAAAAACATTTTGATATCTAAGGAAGTATGGATTCCCATAGTTCACTAGAACCACAGAGAATCAGTATGCCCTATTAAATATTAAAATAAGATAGATCAACTACAAATTACAAAGCCTTAAACTATTATACGATCAATCTAATGATTAGTCTAAGACCATCTTACACAATCACAAAATCTCTAACTTATGCATTATGCTTATGATTTACATTCTAACATAATCTTCTTATCTTCCAAGACTTCATTGAAGGGGATCTCTTCACACATTCCTAGCCCATTCTTGACTTGAGCTATTCCTGCACAAAACTATAGGGGCGTGAGCTAAACTATAGTTCAGTGAATAACAAGACTAAACCATACATCAAACAAATGTCAAGCCAATTTTATTTGCAATACTCTACCATATACTATGCATAGTTTGGATGACTAGAATCCAAACCAATGTAGATTTGTGCCCTTTTGGGGGTTGAAGGACCATCACCAGTATCACGCCCATGAGGATCAAAGGACTAAGTAATGATGATTTCTCTTTTTAATCTCATTGTTTTGTGTGTGTGTGTGTGTGTGTGTGTATTAGTAACATAACCTCAACTTCATCTTAGAAAGAACTAAGAGGGAGGATTTCCTTTTCAAACTCCTTGTTATCTTCATGTATATTATTCATATAATCTCAACTTCACCTTAGAACCTTAGAAACCCTACTAAGTATTATCATTCCAAACTAGCTCTCATCAAGCAAAGTACTTCAAGCCTACTTAATTCCTGTAGAACTAGCGATCTTACGGTAATCTTTACCAGATTCACTTGATCTAAATGAGCGTTACCACATAATAGGAATAATAATACGACACGTGCATACTTCAAAAATGCTAATGCAAGTTACATTGCCATGCAATGCATAGCCATTTTACTTAAGAGTCAATTAAAAGTTATGTCACATCATTTAGTGACCACATCAGTTAACAACCCATCAACAAAGCAACTCAATTATTACAAGCAATATGTGTGATCACTTTTATTTTAATGATTTATCAAATAATACAATCACCAAACAACATACGAATTCCCAATCCCCACACATTTTCAATTATGTTTATCTTAATATAGGTGCAACTACATTACAAACACAAACAAGATGGTAAGGTCAATATTATCCACTTGTAACCCAAGATAAACTGTAGAAATTTTCTAAAAATTCCAAATATTATTCGGTTCCTCCTATGAAAGGGAAAATAAACACTCAAAATCTTTCTTGAAATACACACTATTAATTTTAGTATTTAAATTTAGTTCATTAGTCTACACTTGATTTTAATATAGATTTATACTAAAAACTTGTTTTAGGAAACATGCATTTAAAATAATATATTCCCTTTATTATATATGAGGTTAACGTACAAAAATTACAATTAGACCATTTACAAGTTTTAAGTCTATTAACTTAACTTAGGAAGATTGATTAAACTTAACTAATCTAATTCATTTTAGCTTGGAGAAGTTCATTAGGTTAAGTTGAGCTTAGATATATTACTAATTCATTATATATCTAAGATTTACGTCAACTTAAGTCTATGTTAACTTAAACTTATCCAATTGGATTATAATAAATCATTTAATCTAATTACTAAGTCATATCCAATTATCCCTCTAAGTTATTACCATATGTTTTGTAGGATTCTAATTAGTCTAGTTCATTTTAATTCAAAAAGATTCATTAGGCCATGTTGAGCTTAGGTTGATTAACTAAATTCATTTTATATCTAAGTGTTCTAAACTTATATTATAGTAATCCTAGTTCATTGATCTTTAGAAATTATAAAGTACTAAGCTCAACTACTTCCACTTAACTAGTAAAACAGGTATTTAACTTGATTTGAATATGTTACAGTCTGAACAATAAAAATTTAAGCATTGATACTTTTGGAATCTCTAAAAATTTAAAACATAAAAGTTTTAGATCTCTCTCTAAGATTTTAACAGCCTTTGAATCACCTTAATCCAAGTTCGGATGAAAAAGTTATGATCAAATTACAAAATAGTGTCGCTATAGGGGATCCTATACCAGAGGCCAGTAAGTCCCCTCTATGCTTGTACTTCTTGGAAACACTAGGATCAAAGGCTAGTAAGGTCTTAAGTATGCTCGTGATTCATCAAAACATTAGGATCAGAGGCTAGTAAGGTCTGCAGTTCACCGTACTTCATAAAATATATCCAACCCAAGCCCTATAAGGGCTGTTGTATGCCCATAATCGTTAGATTACAAGGGATTATGGATTTTCCTATTTTTCTTAATCCATTTTATCAGCTTATACACATCCTATATCAACTAAAACACCATAAAAATTAACATATATGCTGATATACATGGTTTATCTCATTTATACACATATTACAATAATATATTTCACTAATCCATATCATGAATCATCTAATTTATTCATGAAAAAACACATACTTAGGTTTTGGTACTCAAACTTATATATCACAAGCTTACAAGTTTCATTACAAAACCAAACATTTTTCTTGCTATAGTTCCTCATTCTCATGCATACACAATAACTAAAACAATGAAAAGCAATTTCACTTATCTTTTTGGTAAACACATGCAATTCAATCTTCTTTACTACTCCTCCTTTCTTGTTGATGAACTGGTCTAAGCTTGATTTTTACCTTCTATCTTGATTTTCATCTTCTATTTATCTTTTAATCTTCTCAAACTTGTGATTTTGTGGTTAAAATTTTGAGGAAGAAAGGAGAAAGTTGAAAAGAAGAAGAAAGAGAATGATGAATCGAATGAAACAAGGCAAAGAAGAAGGAAATTTTGTCGGCTAAAAGTTAAAAAGAAAAAGGTATATAAAGTTAATGATTAAGGATTTTTTAATTAATAAAGGATTAGAGTTTAAACCCTTCAAATGATTTTCTTAAGCATCGAAAATAATTGGGAAATAATTTTAGAATTTATGACATAAAAATTATTAACCTGAATTGGAAATGTAGTGTAGGATTTCAATTAGTAATAAATTTATATTTAATTTGAATTCGGGTTTAAAAATGATATTTTAATAAGTAGTTAAATTCGAAAATCATAGCAATTTAGGAAATGCAAATTAAACTAAAATTCAAGGGTTTAGGAACTTGCAAAACATTTAAATTACATGTTTTAAGTTTTAGGAAATTGAAATTTGAGAAAAATGAGTTAAAATGAATGATTGGGAAGAAGTTGAATAATTTAATTCATGAAATAGACTAAGACTTAAGTTTACAATTTTACTAAACATTTAAATTGATTTTTTTAAAGGTTAAGAGATTTGGAAATGAAAGAAAAGGAGTTTAGTTCGAGAATTGTTAAATATGATCAACTTTTATTTGTTGAAAAAGATAGCTAAAACAACTAGGCTATTTGAGGGGAATATTTGAAATCTCAAATTCCAATTGATCTATTTATTAATTTAATTATATTAATCTATCTTATTATATTATATAGTTTAATTTTACTTGATTTAGTTAAATTATCTAAGTTCAAATTCTAAATTAAGGCTAATTTTTATTTCAAATTCTATTTAATTATAACCACTCTTATATAAATTAATGAAAACTTTGGGTATTTCACTAACATCCATTCTACCAAGAAATGGAATGTGATTCTGGAATGGCATGCCACTAGTTTGTTGCTCTGTTAGAGGACTAGGCTCAGTAGTGCTTGCTTAGACATTTTTCAGGTGTCTTTGGAGGCTTATCTTTATAATCTAATGAGTTAACCTTAAAAACCATTTGGTGGTCATTATATGAACCATCCTTACGTATTAATTAAATTTTAGAATTAGTGTCTTATAGTGCCTCTTTCATCTCTCTCTCTCTGTATACCATCATAGGCTGTTGGACCTGCAGAATTTGAGATGTAGTTGTTTGGTCCAAAATAGTTTGCTCTTAAAGCATGGCAGAGCTATCTTTTACCTCAACATAGAACTGCTAATGACATGTTATATTGAATGCCTTAGAAATATCTATAACAATTTCCACATCTTCATTGTTACCGATATCTTTCCATAAACTAATACCTCTCTACAATACATCTTTGCAATGCTTGTCCTAAGATCAATTCCTAGTAATTCGCATATTATGCTCAATGACCTTGAATGGTTAATGTCTACCTTTTGCTTTTACATTCCTCATCACCCATCGGCCCCTTATCATAATATAGCATGTCTTGACCTTTTAAGGACTTTCTATTGGAAAAAAAAAGGAAATTCTTATATATTGTGTCATTTTAATTGTTCATTGACACTAATAGCAAGATAACACATATAAGCTAATAAATTTTAGAGTAAACGATAACAATGTCACTCTAAAATTCATGGAAAAGTTATAGTATACCTTTAAGAACTTTGTCAATTCCTCAAGATGAAGGTTAAGATGATTTGCTAAATATATAGGAAATTCTCTGTCATTAATCCCAAAACAATTGCTTTTACCCAATCATTTTATTAGCTTAAATCATATTGCTCTAATGCAATTCCCATCACTAGAGATTGATCAACAGACTCAATTATCTACACAAGAAGGAGTAAACAAAAGACTAAAGATTTTACTTGTCTGCAAACTTTTTTATGTAATGTTTTAAAATTATGTGGCATTTTGGTTGTTTGTATGCACCTAAACTCTATGACAAGAAAATCTAAAATTGAAATTGTTAAACCAAGAGATGGAACAAATATTTTGAGCATATACCAACATATGTAATTTCATCTAATACAAAGAAATTATGCAATAGAGTATAAAAATGCTTTTTAGCACTCATAAGATCAACAACAATGGGGCAGAATAATTTAAAATTTGCTAATGTGATAAATCAGGTTGCAATGAGGGAAAAATAGAAAAAACTAATAGCAATAAGTACATATAAAGATTGAATGAAGACATGTATTGAGAAAATTGAACATTGAAGATTATAGGAAATATGTGGCCTAAATAGGACTAAAAATCAATTTTCTTTCTTCTTTGAGCAGCATATTAGTTGAAAGAAATGGTAGCATTACTTATGAAAAATCTATACTCAAATTTGTTATATCGAGTGTAAATTTTGATATATTTTTTTTCATAGAGGCATGATGTTGAATCGTTTATATGGACAAAACTTTATACATGCAGATTCGAGTATGACATGTGCATTAATTTCAAAAACTTACCTTGTTTACTTATAATAGTTGAGTACAAGCTTAATCTTGTAAAATTGTAACTTGTAAGAACAATTTGAAAGCCTATAATTTTTTGAGAGGGAGGGTTTTGATAGTTTTTTTTTTTTTTTAATGCATGTGAATGGAAGAAGGATAATCTACTAGAGTTTTATAACTAGGCAAAATCACATGTAATATATGTGATTGTATTTAATACAAAGAATCACACATATTTATAAGTTTTACTTGATCATAGCCCGATAAGGCCCAACATTGCAAAATGGACTAGCAACAAGGTCCCCGAAGCCTATCAAGCGCCTTAGGCTACCTCTGCTCATAAGCCTCAGTCATTCACTAGGATAGAAGTCAATCTTCTTTTTGTTGGTATGCATGAGGGCCCAAACTGAGGTCTTCCTTCACCGAGCTCCTCTTCTAATAAGAAAATATCCTCGATCCCTCATATCTCCTAGGTACTATAGACCTCTTCGACTTGCCATATCTCTTTATAGGTATTCTAGACTTTCTCAGCTCGCCACAACTCCATAGGGGTGCTCTAAAAAAATAGCCCTTTACCTGCTCGACTACTCTCCTTGGATAATCATCACCACCACCACCTCGTATTTAGTTTAGCTACTAACTGGGGATCTACACTTGAGCTTATTTCCTTCATTTGAGAACACACCACATAGACATAGAGTATTTTGTAGGGCTCTATTCTGACATGACCATCACCTATAAATAAAACTGAAGCCATAAGGCAAATGAGGTGATATTATTTACATTCCCGACTTATGCATTTGCTTACTTGCTCTCTCACGACCCATTACTGACTTAAGTACCAAAATGGTTGTGCTAGACTATCCCCATACACCATTAACTATGTTTTCTAGTTGTAAGCCATTGGAATTCTATTAACAATTTTCTACTCACAACAACAACTATTACATGCAATTTAATTGTTTGTACACCCCATTTTGTTAAGAGGAGAGTGTATTATTTATAAGTAAATTACACCTACAAGATGTGATATAAATTAAATCGCAATAAAAAGATGCAGTTTGCTGTATGTCATATTTACTATATGCAATTTTGAAGTCACGATTGGTTATGTAATTTAAGATAAATCATAATATTTAAATGCAATTTAGCATAAATCATATACGTTAGATGTGATTTACTTAGGCTTAAAACTTTTGAAATAAAAAGAGTACTAAAATTGAAATTGTTACATGCGATTTAGCATAGATCACATGCTTTAAGTGCATTTTACTTTAGCTTAAAACTTTCGAGACAATAGGAGTACCTAAATAACAATTAATATATGTGATTTTAGGGTTCATATTAAAATTGTATATATGACATGCAATTTAATAATGTACTTAACTTCGAAAATTGTATTTATTACATGCGATAATTTTGTCAAATTTATTAAAATGCCTGGAAAGCTGTAGATTTTATCACTTTTAAATTTTTGTGGAGTAAAAATGAATTTAATATAAAAGGAATTATAGGAAATAGAAAAAAAAAGCTAACACAAATTTAAAAATTGGAAATTGAGCAATGGGCCTCAATTAATCGGCTGGACTAAGGTGATAGGCCAACAAAATGGGCTTTTCATGGACAAACGCTCAAACACCAAACACAACACTTAAAATCACACCAAGCCCATTCATCACCATACATCTTGCTGGAACACTTAACAAAGACACACTGGTCTCCTGATTCCGCTTCTTTCGAACTCAAAGTGTGTGAAGAAAGAGAGAAATGGGAGGAGGTCATGAAGGTACACGACTTACAAAGGCTTCACAATGCATCACCCAAAGCGTTGGCATGTAGTCACTGGGAAAGGCCTGTGTGCGATCATGTGGTAAGCAACCCTAACCCTAACCCTGAGTTCCACTCATGTACCTTGATGCTTAATCGGGTACGTTCATTTTTGGTCTATTTGAAGGAGAAGCCATTGTTCATTTCATAATTACTGCTACATCTGTGAGGGAATTTGGTTGTTACATTTGTAATTGGATGTTTATAAGGGTTTTCATTGATTAGAAAGAGCTGTCGAAGGCTTATTTAAAGGGTTTTGGACAGATGTAACGGGGTGATGCTGATTAGATTTGTTGGGAATGGTGATTAACTTGATTGTGCTATATGTTTAATGGTCAAATGAAAACAAGGCAAATGGGAGACTGCGGCGAAGTTTTGCCAGTGTATTTATTTGTGTTCGTACCAATCAAAAGCGGCCACATAACGTGGCATCTTTTTCTTTTTTAATAATTTATAGATATAAAATTTCTGTTCATATATGTTATGGACGGGCTGCATATAGGGAGGAAATTTGGTCCTTTTGGTGGATCGTATTTGAAGGCGGGTATTGATATAAATCATTATATTTCACATTGCTGGTCTCTATTCTACGTGAGGTTATTGATATGCTATATGTGGTGGTAGTAACTTACAAGTAGAATGGAAAGCTTGCTTTTTGAGGCGTGTGACTATATCTGTTCAAGACTTGGGCTGCAAATAGTTAGGAATAATCAATAAACCATTGTTGAAAAGGCAGGTAAAATGTTTCTTTATGTCACATTAGTATTCACCATTCTAGGTAAGGTTATTGGCATATTACATGTGTAATAATAGCTGACAAGTAGAATCTGAAAGCTCCATTTCTGGGGCATGTAATTATAACTGGTCAGACTTGAAAGGAGGCCCAAAGGACAGATTCAGGTTGTGTATGCTCCGATGTGAACTGTTTCATTTACTTCTTTCACGTGTTATAACAGAGATCTGCAACTGTCAGCAATCTCAAGAGGTTGCTGTAGTCTTTTGGTGGAATGTGGGCATTGCCTGAGCACTAATGATGGTGTTGGTTAACAATCATGGAAAATTTTAATAGAATTTGGGGAAATGGTTTTTATTTAAAAAAAAAAAAAGAATCATTTTCCCACCTTCTATTGACATCTGAGATGGTTTGTTACCAGCACTAGCCATTGGTGCTACTCTTCAACTTTCACAATCATCTATCTCTAAAAGCCATTATTAACAGCCACCTTTTTAGGCATCCTTATGATGATTTACAAATATAAAGTTTTGCTTCTAACAACTGTTAAAAAAAATAAAAAAGGTCTGGATAAAGTATTATGTGAAACAAATAGACCCTCACAAGAAGTACTTTCTGTCCAGTTTCAAAGTGCCGGTATCCGAGACTGTATTATTGTTTGAGCACTTGGTGAGAGTATATAGGTGAGAACAAACAATGCCATTCTGTTAAATTGCCATTCCTCGGAACTTCTACTATTGGCGAATATTTTTTCCCCCTTTTTTTTAATTTTGAAAATTTATTATTCTTTTTCAATAATTGAAAATTCAGGTTTTTAAGGAATACTATTACTCAAGTCTCCTATATTTCTTTTAGATTATTTTAGATACATAAATTTACATCTGAAGAAGGGATATGGAGAGACAGAAATCAATGAACCAAACATATCATCTGGGAACCAGGATTTATGGAACTGCACAAGTCATACAGGTTGTCTTGGAAAGATTTTTGTCTTTTGTTTCTTCATGCACCGTTCACCTTTGAAATGTTTGCTCATTCCTAGTCTTCTTTGTTGAAATTTTGGAAGCTTCAGAGGAAGCAATTACTGGCCTACTGGAGTTCAAGAGTGGAAGTAGTGAAGACCTGTATCCCAGCAGCTTTAAATTATGATTTACGCAGATACTGTATATAATGTACGAGGAAGATGATCGTCCAACATCATAGTT
The DNA here is from genome assembly GCA_024138025.1 of Combretum micranthum. NCBI lineage: Eukaryota > Viridiplantae > Streptophyta > Magnoliopsida > Myrtales > Combretaceae > Combretum > Combretum micranthum. The sequence continues at coordinate 143,442 of JAMXBD010002095.1, read as the reverse complement.
TTACCCCCATCATAATATTACCTTCATGACTCTTGTTCAATAATTATCCAACCATATATTTCTCATTTTATCCTTACTACCATTATTTCTGCTGCTTAATTAGAAATGGTTACTGAATTTGGTATATGCCTACAGGTTTTGGGTGCTCTATAGAGCTAAGCAAGATGGGCCTGTTGTATTGGTAAGACCTGTTGTGATCTGAAACTATTGGTTGAAGAAACAGACTTTTATTATCATTCCTGATTTGATTCTCCTTCCATGATGTGGTTTCAGGGATGGAGACATCCTTGGGAGGGACACGATGATCATTCCCATGGGCATGGACATGACCATGAGGTATACTCTCTTTTATTCTTAATCTTTACACATAAGTTCTGCAGTTCAGTCACCTCAAGTTCTGAGTTTTTTTCCCCCGATGATGAAACCTTTCTTATTTTCTATTTTGTTATGACTGAATTTAAAAATTATACATGTGGTAAGATGAGGAGGAGGTCACACCTGTTGTGAAAAAAAAAAAAAAAAAAATCATGCCCCTCTTGGTTTCTGTCAATACCACCATGAGTATTTCCAGCTTGCAGATGTGTAAATTGTTGCTCTAAACCTGTAGAGATAATTTTGTATCTCTATATATGATGGTAGATGATTAGAATAGGATCTTGAAGATTGTATTGGCAGAGATTACATGGAAATATAGTTAGGATGGTTCACAAAATTTAGCTATTTATGTAATAATCTAACTCATGATTACATTTGAATGACCTGTCAGGTATTGTCAACTTATGTCCTTCATTTGTTTGTTGTCACAAGTTTGTTTGTTTGTTTATTTATTATTTATAATAATTATTTAATATTTTTATCTTATTTTATTTTTATTATAATAGTTATCATTAAATTTTTTAATGCATTTGAGAGTGGTACTACTTAATACAATAGAATATATCTTCTCAGTTCAGGAAAAGGGGGGTAAACAGTATGGGCCAGTGTCTCTTTCCTTGGTCTAATTTTGGTCTGAATAGTGGTGGGATTGTCTTGTTGACAATCCAAAGAGTTCCTCCATCAACTGCCATGATACCAAATAACTGGAAGAATATTTGTCTTTCCCTTATATATGTGAATATTTATGTACTAACAAGCTCTTCTAAAAATGTGTGCTGTTTTATTATTTTTCTGTCTGCAACAAGTTCAGTATGTTATTTAGCAATGCTTAGGTTTTCAATGGTTTTATACAATGAGTGCTTCCTGTTACTTGTTCTTAATGATTAATTTGTGAATTTGCATATTTCAATGCACTTGTTATCTCATGAAATATGTAATCAATTTTTTTTGTAATTTTCCTTATAAGTCGCGTTAACAAAATCTTACTTTGAAATCCTACTTGTTGATGTTGAAATTATCGGATGAAGTAAACCCATTGACCCACTATCTTATTTTACAGGCATCTCACTGACATGGGTAGTGTTAATCAGAATGGGTTAGATGGGCCTTATCTCAACGGATTCAATGTATTCTTACTAATTTTGCCTTGGTTCAATAAAGAAAGGTTAATGCAGAAAAAAGAACGCATTTCATGTTGCTTTTTCAGCATGTTTGATGATGTTGATTTGTTTGCAAAATATATGTGAAAACTTCTTTTCTAATGACTTGATCCCGTCATGTCCTTTATTCATGCCTTTCTGGTTGCGGATAGAAGGGGGCTGGGGATGGCCTCTCACCTCCAGACAAGGATCTTGATTTTAAAGTAGTGGACTGTGAGTAATATATGTATCTCTATTACCCATCGGGAATTCCTCATCTGTCGATAGAGCTATAGTGGGACACATTTGGCTAGAGTTTCAATGAAATTCCTTTTTTTTTTTTGGGTCAATTGACAATCACATACATGGAGAGGGAATTTTACCCCCAAATTTTATGGTATCGTAAGGAAGAAAGCAACTCAATAGCCATACTTGGCCTCTCTTTTAATCTCAATGTAATGTATCATGAATACAACAAAAAAGTGCATTACTAGTTCTATTACATAAGCAGAACATATTATCTTTGGCCAATTGTTGCAGCTTAGTTAGCTAGCTGTTTCCGGATATACCCTTACATTATGGTTTAATTTTGCTTGTCAAACATGCCATTTATGGAAGCATTCCTCTTTTTACTGACGTGTTGATCTCCTTTGCAACGTTGTAAAAAGCGCTTGCTTCAGCGCACGAAGTGAAACAAGGTTAGGAATGCAATCGGGACAGGCATACTAAAATCTGAACTCAAGCCTGATATCTAATAGGATTTTCAAAATTCATCCCAAACCTTATAGGGTACCAAACTTGAACCAGAAACCTGATATAAAATTATAATCATTGCACAATAGAATATTTCAAAATGTTATTATAAGTGTTTTTTTTTCATCTTTTTCTATTTCTGATCCATTCCTACTTTATAGGTCAAGAAAAAAACTCTTATTATTACTCATGCAATCCTCTTTATAAAATCCAAACTACTTTTATGGAAAAAAAATCATTGAATGAAATAGTGCAATAACAGGAGTGAAAAGCTTGAATTTAACGAGAGTGAGTCAAGACCAAGAGTGAAAATGAAGATCATAGAGTACTGGTTTACTATCTTAAGGTTTTTTATTTTTTCTAAATGATTTAATAAAAAAAAATAGCTTTACAATTAATGGAGCAGAACTGGTTAATTTCAGAGACTGAGGTTAAGCATAATATATATTTATATATTTTAATGGGTTCGAGTTTCCTAAAAGGTTTTATGCTCGTCTCAAATCCCATCCCAAAACTTTATAGGGTTTTATGATTGATTTCAAAATCTATTTCAAACCCTTTAGGGTGATACCATTTAGGGTATTTATCGGGGTTAGGCGAGTTGGATACTTTATAAAAATCTGTCCGTTTACATCCCTAAACAAGGTGCATTAGTGGACCTTATGCAAGGCAAAGCAAGGCGAATGGGAAGAAAGGTGCGCCTTGGCCAGCTGAAGCACAGGGTGCTTGAGGTGCTAAAGCGAGCACTTCGAAGAACATACCAGCATTACAAATAAATTTTCCGGTTTATGGATTAAGGGTGGAGTGTTAGGGCATTGTGATCCAAAGGCGGGTGTTGAAAAGCAGAATTCCTATTGTCGCTGGTGATTGCACCCTTTCCTTAGCTCTAGAAGGGACAGTAGCACAACGAGCGGCATGGCCTGAAACAAGTTTTTACAAATGAGACAAAACCAAGATGAAGCTGAAAGTTGTGCGTGAGATAGTTTCAATATGAGGGGAACTAGAGAAATTATAGCACAGTGCTCTCTTTTTGGAGCAAAACTTTGAAATTAAAAAGAATTTTCATGGGCAATTTAAAAAATAAGAGTAAACTACTAGATATGCTTACTAAAGATAAAAGCTTTATAAATATTAAAAAGAATTTTAAGGGAAGAAAAGGATACGCATTTTTTGTTGAAGTTATTTTTGTATGATTTTTTCCTTTACATGTTTTAAGTGAATGAAAACCTGTAAAAATAAAAAAATACCTTTATTAATAAATAATAAATAGTTATTAGCGTTATATGTTCTTGTTTCCTCTTGCTTGACTTTTTTCTTTTATTTCTTTTTCAACAGTAAATAGAAAAAAAAGTTCAAAATTACTTGCATTAATGAGTAATAACTAGTAAAAAAAGACTACTCTAATGTTTTAAAAATAGTATATTAATGATTTGACTTATTTGAATGATGTTTATTAGTCTAATGTGAATATAATCATTGAGTATTTATATTTTTTTATCAAATTATTTTGAATAATATTTAGTATTTGTGTTTCATTTCGCTTTGGGCGTGTGCTTTTTGCTTTTACCAACACTAATTGTTTAAATATGTCATCAAAGGGCGAGGACATTAAAGTGCGATGTTTTTGGTCATCTGCTCTTGATGTGGTTTCACTTGTAGACTAACAATTTGACGAGATCATCTTCTCTGAAAATTGTTTCTTATCCCATATTCATTTCGAGAGTGTTATTAGTATGATGATATCATTCTCTTGTTTTTAATTTCACATGCCTTATCGATTCCTTATGTGGCCTTAATGAGTATAAGTGGATCATAGAAACACTCCATTTGCATGTCATTATCTGCTGAGCTTAACCGTAACTTAGATGAACAGATGTTTAGAATGGTTTAAGGTCTCAATTTTCAACTGTAATGAGGGAAAGGTAGTTCTAACTCGCTAGCACTAAATGAGTGGAAGATAGATCTTGTATAAATTATTCGTGCTTAAGTATGATATCTATCACTCTAATAATTAATATAACCCCAAGAAGATTAAATACAATTTCTTAATTGGTAAGTACATTAAGAATTGTCACCCTATTTTGGATTAGTCATCTGAAAATGATATATAACCATACTTCTAGATCTTCATTAGTGATCTCCACAACATCTACTCTTCTCTTTGTACATTTTGAATTTGTTGTGTCACATATTGTAAACCCCCAAAGTTTTGGAATCGGTTTAGCTTAAACCCTAATCGGAAAGTCAACAGAAAATCCTAAAGTCAACAAAACCCTAATTGGACGTAATGGTTTAAGTCTGGCAATCCCGAATAAGCAACCCTAAGAAAGTAAGTAAGAGATTAGTATGTAGAATAGTTCGTAATTACATAGAAAAGCTTAAAGAGATCAGATTAGTAAAACTACAAATTGTTTTGAACCCGAATGGATACACTTCTTGAAAAATGTGTCACGGGACTCGGAATAGTAAAAATATTCTAAATATACCATTAGCCTTGTAAAAATGTAAGATTTTCAAAAATATTAGTTTTATAATTTTTCGGTAAGTAAAAATAATAGATATAGCAATTATACGAGTATTTTCTTACTACTGGTACTTTATTAGTCATATCTATTTTACATTACAGTATTCATTGTTATTCTACACTATTCTTTTCTCTCTACTTTTTCTAACACCTACTCTTACAACACCATAACCTATAACCTTTACCTTTTACTTTTCCCATAACTTTATTTCATATGCACCTTACTTATTACTTCATTTAATCAACAAAAATACAAAAATAAATCTCTCTTCCCCCTCCATCATGCTAAGGTCGGCGCACTCCCTCTCTCTCTTCCTCTATTTTATATCAATTTTTCTTTAATTAAATCACTCAAAAATCACTCTGCATTTTTTTATAAATACCCTCCTCCTCTTTCACTTTTTTCACACAATTACTACCCACAAATTCACTACCAAATCTCTCTCAAATTTTCCTCTCAACACTCTCTCCAAATACTCTCTCAAAACTCTTTCAAAATAGTCTCAAACCACCATCTACATACACAAACCCATAACCACATAATACTTTAAAAACCTTCTTTAGGTAAACTTTTCCTTACATATTCTTTTTCTCATGTCATGTAACTTTACATGACCATGGTATGAGTTTTCAAAAATTAAATGTTATAGAAGCTACACTATATTCATGTATTGTTCTTGTTCATGAATATCTATTTATGTTTATGTTGTTATTTTACTTTGTTCATATTATTATTGTTATTATATCTAAGTACTATTATGTATCTATCTATATATATATATATATATTCTTTAGAGCATATAAGCTCACTTGTAATTTATTTATTTTCATGCAAAGTAATTTATTTCTTCCATTGCAATTTATTTATTTCTGTTGTTTTAAGACTAGTCTCTAGTCTTAGACTTGTCCTCATCAAGTCAAAACAATTTTTTCTTTCTTTTATTTCTTTCTTTTGGGACTAGTATACTTCTTAGTTCCCGGAGCCTTGAAGAAGCTAAGACTCCCAATACTTAACTTTGTTTATTTTTTATGTTATTCTTTTGCTTGATATTATTTCTCATAATCATGCCCATTAAGATTATTGTCTGAATTTTCAAAGCTCCATTTATATTTGATAAAAATGAGATTTTATCACCTAAGAATAGTTTTACATGAAATATAAAATCTATGGTTAAACCAAAGTAAAATTCTCTTCCAAGCTTTAGGGGAATTCACTACAATATTAAAAGCTACTTTTGTTTTGAAAAAGCTCTTTAAATCCTTTCTGTATTCTTGTTTTCTTAAAAGAAGATGACTTTGATACTAAAATAATTTTCATAATATAAGGAAATCCCTTAAAACGAAAATAAGAGTTTCCAAAACCAAGATTTTTCAAATAGATAGTCGAATAAAACAAATAGGAAAAGTAACACTAATATTGAGAATTTAGAAAAGAAGAAATTTATTTTATCAAAAAGTCATTTAGAAAAAATCATAAGATGAACATAAAGTAATTCTTTGAAAACAAAGGAAATCAAAATATTCATTTTAAAGGATTTACAAAATGGATTTCTTGTAAACTATAGTTTTCTAAATTCTTAATTAACATTATTTTCCAAGAAACATGTTTGGACAACAACACTTAAGCATGGATAAAATATAAGCTAAGCATCTATGAAAAAGGACTTTTTCAACTATATAGATAACTTAAAAATTTATCAAAGCAATTTTTGAATAATTTAATGTTTGAAACAATTTGCTTTTGGGTTATGGAAAAATTCGTAGTGAATTTGATCACCACTATTTCGGAGCTTAAATGACTTAGTTTGAGAAAAATAGTTTTAGAAATAGACAGATGTTTTTGAGTAGATAGAAATCGGTATATTATATGTGCAATTCCGAGTTAAAATGACCAAGTTATGGCCATTTTAAATTGGAGTCTTCATTTATACGAACTTTGACGTTCTCATGACATTGTTTTGTCAAAATTCAAGAAAGTCATCAAGAAATACTCATTTTGGGTATTTTCCTTAAGTAGGTAATTCTGAGGAAGGATATCCATACCCCAAGGATTATTTCGACTAAGTGGGGTGTGTGAACGACTCATCTGTTTAGAGAAGTGTCAACATGGCATCGTGAGTTTATTTACTTAAAATGCTTTACTTGTTTGCGCTTGTAGTCTAGTCGCATTAGAATTAAGAAAAGACAAATGGATATGTATGCGAGAAAATTTGTTGAAAGGATCCTAAGAATATCAAGGCCGGGATTGATTAAATGTTTATTTTAATATAACCCTTGATTTGTATGAAATCATATTATCACCTTAAAATTATGAATAATGATGCTATGATATCATAAATAAATTGATCCATGCATACCAAGAAGTGAGTCACATTGCATTGGGTTGTTATCCTTGGGTGAGAAGGATGGTAGCTTAGGTTGAAAGCAACACTTGGCGGATTGACCGAAAGCGATTGCTTGGCGACATGGGATTAAATGCTTGGCGGAAGGACCGAAGCATGGCTCAATTCAAGTAGATTAATATGCTTGACGGTATTGATCGAAAGCATAAATTTTTAACTAAAACTACTTGTTTTGAGGTTGCGTCACCAATCCCGGATGGAGGGTGTAAATCCATTTAACATATAGTTCCTAGAAAACTATATGCCTTGTTTGCCCATGTGTATGTTGCATTTCATTTATCTGCTTAAATAACTTGTTTGGATTTCATTACAGAAGAAATGATTTATGGAAATAGTTCTCACTAAGCCTATTAGCTTGTACCCCTATAGATATCTTTTGCAGTTCACTTATTTGTGGTTGAGGCCACGTGAACCCTGCAGCCGGGTATTTTCCTTTTGGTCAAGAAATTTCTAGATAACCTTTAGTATTGGATAAGATATAGATTTTATAGAAATATTCTTGTAATAGATTATAGTTATTTGCGACTGGAGAATGCCCCTAAGGTTTGTAAGACGGTTGTTTTAAACAAATGAATATTATGAATTCTCTTTTCTTAATTTGCTATTATATCTTCTTAAGCTTCATAATTCCATGTATGGTCCTTTAAATTTGTGACAGCATGCATTATACTTAATATCGAAGCTTCTGGGAATGACTAAGGTTGTCATACTTAAGCTTTAATATTGAATGTGGCAGACTGTTACGTTTAGGGTATCCTTTGGGGCATGACGTATGTCCTTTGAAATTAGACTGTTTAACAACGTAGCCTTTGTTGTGAAAGATGTCATGGTTTTTTTCCCATCTAGCCTTAAGGAAAATGACAGCGAGTAGTGATTCGGCATTGCAATTATATTGACGCTAGCTTCTAATGGTAGATCCAAAGTTATGCTTAGGTTGTTCTTTGCTGGAATGTCTATGGTGAGGGACATGTTCTTGATTCTTTTGAGTGATCTTAAACACTTCAATGTTTCTTTCCTCAATTGCCTTCTTATGCCATCTAGAGCAGTGATCCTTTTGTCAATTCATCTCATACTATTGCTCGGTACTCAACACAAAACACACTAGATGTAAATGTACCCATTTATTTCTCTCATTTAGATTAGAAGTGGGTACAAAACCGGTTTAGTTCGGCTTTTACTAAAAGCCAAAAAAAAAAAAAAACCCATTATTTCAGTTTGAGTTGTTATTTTTTTTTTTTTCATCCTAAACCAAACCATTAAATAGTGGTTTGGTTTAACTTGTTTTAGATTATATTAAATTAAAATTCTAATTAAAAAAAATATCGCTATAGTATTTTGCATTTATATGATTATTTGAATATTCAAGTCTAAAAAAAAAAGGAAAAAAAGATTGATATGAAGATAATTAACATTGTTACTGCAAATAGAACATGAAAGTATATATGTATAATTGCATTGTCTATTATTGTAATTTTTTAAGGAGAAAAAGAAGCATCGCTCCAAAAAGACAAGAAAATGGAAAAGGATTACTCTATAAAAGTAATATTGCAAACCATAACAAAGTACTTCATAAGATCATCACATTTATAATCCATATTCATATTCATCCATAAAATCTCTAGTCACTCATTAGTCATCCACCAATAAAAATCTATATTCATTAACTTATTCATTGCATAATCCATAATCTTCCATAAAATCATCTAGTTACATTAAACAATTAATACAATTCAAGAGTTACAAATGAGGAAATTGAATAATTACTGACCCGACAAAATAGAATTACACAAATACAAATTGCGTAAAATTAATTACTAATATATTGATGATGAACCATGTCTCTAAATGCGATTCACATGTAAACAAGAATTGCATGATTAACATACGATTTAGCGTGAATTGCATGATTAACATACGATTCAGCGTGAATCGCTTGATCCAAATATGACTCATTAAGAATTATATTGAATCGCATCTTGGTGATGCAATTGTAGAATTTTTCTATGAATTGAATGTTCAAGAGGTGCTTCTTTATTAATTTGTAAATCGTAAGTTCTTTATGTGATCATGCGATTTAGAGTTGGTAAATGTGCAGTTAATGTTATCTTATTTGTATTAAGTAATTTTTTTTTAAAATATCGATAGACACATGTTTGACTTGATTACAGCTAAATAACAAAATATATACTCCACACAAGGTTAAAAAGATTTTAAAAAAAAATTGTCACCAATGGGAGACTATATCTTGAATATGAAAAATAATAAAATAAAAGGAAGTTTATATTAACCAATATTGACCGAACAATAAATATCATAATGAAACTATAAGAAAAATTATGATGATTAATTAATCATCATAAGAAAATTTATGGTTACAATTAGAATATTGTTAATATCATTAATTTTTGTTTTAGATACGCATATGAGGGCTACGTTAGTATACTAAATAATTAATTAATAAAATCCCATCTCAAGATGAAATTTAAGTTTAGATTGATGCATAAAGAAAAGAACTTCAATTATTGGATATTACTCATTAAGAAAAGAAGATCTCAAGAACACTTGTGAATAATTGATATTGTGTATAAAGATTGTGATACCCTTCAAATATAAATTGTGGAACTCTAATAACAGAGTGTCTTTTGGTGTAGTGGCTTGGAGTTCGTCGGAACTCTAGAGTTAAGTGTGCTCTGTATAGAGTAATCCCATGATGGGTGACCCTCTGTGAAGTGTTGGCACCAAAGAATAAAATTGTGTGGCGTATGGCCAAAGCAAACAATACCTCGGTGGATAGAGTTCCAGACGTTACAAGTGGTATCAGAGCAGTTCACCAGCTGGAAGTGAAGGAGTGTGCCCTCATTGCTTGGTGTAGTTCTAGACTTGTGTAATGAAACTAAGGAGGACGTTAGTGCTATAAGTGGGGGAGTATGTGATACCCTTCAAATATAGATCTTGAAACTCTAATAATAGAGGTGCCTTTTGGTGTAGTGGCTTGGAGTTCGTTGGAACTTTAGAGTTAAGCGTGCTCTGTGCAGAGCAATCCCATGATGGATGACCCATTAGGAAATATTGACACCAAAAGGATAAACCATATGGATGTGGACAAAGTGGATAATACCTCGGTGGGCAGAGTTTTGGGGTGTTACAAAGATTCACTCTTATTTTTACTTGACATAACCAAAGTTCTTCATTAACAAGGGTAAGGTCTTTTTGGAACAAAACTTCAAATAGGTAATAATAATTTCAATAGAGAATTAAAACTATCAGCCAATGATAGCAATAAGATTATTTATAGGAAGAGTTTATAAAATTACTAAAATACCCTTAATAGAATAAACTAATGAAATAAAGCTCATAAGTGAAACTTGTCTCTATGATTTCCAAATGAGTGGTATTAACACGAAAAAAATGTGCAATTTTGACATTCAACTCAACCCTAAATACGAATGTGTAGTTTCATTGTGTTGTGCGTAGAAGTTTCTTTTCTTCACTTTTTTGCACTATCTCAACATAGCTTTTAACACGATTTGTGTTAGCACTTGTGTGGAATATTTAATCCTCTTAACACTCAAAACTAACAAATTGCACTCAATATAAGTGCTATTATCATGTAACCTAAAACAAGAGACAAACTTGACTTTATTAGATTTCAATCTATCTTCAGGAATTATAATAATAAGATTCTGCAATCTTCTAGCTTGTGCTCTAGTAACCTGTAAGTTTGTAACTTGATTCCCATCATTTAGGAAAAAACAAAAGGTTGAGTTTGGTTTTACAGATTGGCTTGGTCCACTCCTCTAAACCAAATAGAAATTTACGAATTTAAATACTTAAAAAACTATATTTTTCAATTTGTTTTGGTCCAGTTTAGTCTGATTGATTTTTTTTACCCACTCCAACCTTTAGCGTATTTCGGCACGAAAAGATGCTAGAAGGAAAGTAGCCCAAAGAGCACTTTATGATGTGGAAATCCTTGTTATTTTCTTGGTTTTATTACATCTCTCTCAATTATTCTTAACCTCATGAATAATGTGAATTGTGTGCTGACAAAAGCTGAAATTCCTTTTATAAGTATTAATAGCAGCCTAGTTATTTGGGCTTTAAGCATTATTTGCTGCTAATAAGGGAAAAAAAATAAAAGAAAGAAAATCTATAAAGATGAGCATGAGAGATAATAAAACTGCTAATCAAGGTTAAAAGGGTTAATTAGCATAGACACCTAGAGAAATATATATAGGGTTAGGTACTTTTTGTATACTCTTCCCCATGCATTTTTCTAACTCTATTATTAGTGGGCTCATTTTATTTTATTTTGTACTTGTATTTCACGAGGCTTAAGTAGATAATTCTCAAAACCTTGGCTTTGAAGCAGAAACATTTCAAAAATTTTAAAGCATATTGACACTTAATTTTTTATAAATTGGTAATATTAAATATATTTGTGTTTTCTATTAAAAAAGCACTAAGATCAAAGTTCTGTGGAATTAAATAAAATTTAATAAGTTGAAGGAAGTATTTTTTCGTTGAAGGAATTAAGAAAGTTATTTGCATTTCTTGAAATTACTTGCCAATTTATGAGGGTTTAGAAGTTTTTGAATCATACCATAAGTTTGCATGAAAAGCAAAGGTTAAATACGTGCCTACTAATTTTTTTGAAAAAATTACTTAAATACAAACAAGATGATTTTAGTTATCTAATTACCAATGCTAAATCATATTTCCAAGCCAAAATTCATGGTGAAATAAGTGCATTTTAGGTATGGGATTTAGTGAAATATATATAGTGCTAAATCACATGTCATCTTGAATCGCTTGTTAAACATGCGATTCACATATAAACATAAGAATCACATGTTAAAGACACAATTTTTCATCAGTATTTGTGTAATTAATTTTATGTAAATTATATTTGTGTAATTTTTATTTGGCGAATCGATAATCATACAATGTACTCGAAAAAGCAATATAGAATTCTCTTGTAAATTATCATATAACGTTCTCTTGCAAATTATTTATCCCTTTTTTTTAAATTTATATTGAACTCCCTGTTTAGGGATACAAATGACTCGAGCCGTTTAGTTGCTCGTGAGCTATTTGAGCACGACTTGTTTTAGGCTTGTTTCGGCTTAAGCTTAATTAATAAATGAGCCAAGTTTGAACTCAAAATAAAACTCATTTAACTACATGTGCCAAGCTCGATCTCTAACTTAGGGCCTCTAAACTGAGCTTGAACTCAAAGTAAAGCTTGTTAACTAAATGAGCCAAACTTCATCTCTAATAACAGGTTCGTTTATCTATTCATATTACCATGTCATGTCTCATATTCGTATCTAATTGGGTTTGTATTTGAAAAATCTCAATCCATGATTTAACCTGTTTATCAATTGTGTATGAAAACCTAAAGCCATAACTCGACTCGTTTATACCATGTCTTGTGTCTTATGTCTATTTGTTTATTGATTGATAAAACATATAAAAATTTTAACTATTTTGTATTATCTTGGAAAGCTAATATTCTAAAACAGTTATCATCCTAGGTAAATATATTTAACAAATTGTGTATAATATATTACTCATATATAATCAAAGAAGAAGATGTTATTATAAGTGACTTAATGCATTGTGAAAAATAAGTATAATATTAGTAAATAATAATTGCTGATTAGAAAAATAGTGCCTATATTTTTATTTAATATATGTATGATACATGGATTATGCATATATACCTTTATACATTTATTATATATTATATGATTTATATAATATATAGAATATGCTAGTTATATACGTATCGATAAAATATATGATATGTATAATTTTTATATTATATTTATTATATATCATATAAACGTATTGTATATAATTTATACAATATATATGTCGTTTATGTAATATATTAATATATGTTACATATAATCTATATATTATTTGGAAGAGTGCATATATATAATAAATAAATTATAACATATGCTATATCTTCATAACCTATTGATTTATATAGGTGCAGATACGTTTTATACATATATATATATATATATATAATATAATGCATAATTTATACTTTATATATACTCTTTAAATTATATACTATATATAATCTTTGCAAACTATAATTGATATATATATATATATATATATATAATCTATAGTTTAATGTAGATAGGCAATCTATATATTAATATATAAATTATGTATTTATAACCTATATATCTTATGTATGTATATAGATATATATATACATATGCTATATAAATATTTATATATATATGTTATGTGACATATATATAGATATTATGTTATATATATCTACGTGATATACATTATATGTAATTTTATATTTTATAATTAATCCACAAGTTACATATATGTATTTATATTTAACTACTTTATAAATGTTCTACATACAATCTCTATTTATATCTATATGTATAACAAGTTATATAGATAATCTTTATATAATATATATTATATATTTATAACCTATAGATTTTATAATATGATGCATTATATATATATTATTTATAGATATTTGATTTACATCTTATATGGTATATATAACGTGTATATGCATGTAGCAAATAAATAAACTATATATTAATATGTCCATTACATATATTTTATTTGTTAATGGACATATTAATATATAGAAAGGTTTGGCTCATGATTTACATATTTTATATTTGTTTATGTCTTTTATATATTCGTTGATTTATGTCCATTAATATATGTAACATGCTATATATGTAGCAAATAAATAAACTATATATTAATACGTTCATTCTATATAGTTTACTATATACCTAATTTATGCGTTTATTATTCATGTTGATTATTTATCCAAACCTTTCTGTAATTGTGTCGTGTTGTGTTCAAATTCATGAGCCACGTCTTAAATTGCTAGCGTTAGTTTAGGTTAGCAAGGCTACTTGTAAGCCTAGTAAAATAAATTATTATTTATTACTTATTTTATATAATGCTATATTACTTAATTTTACTTTTAATTTTATTAACATACTCTTTTTTTATTATTATGATTATGATTATATAATTTATACAAAAACATCAATTTTTTTTTGTTTTAGATATTAGACATTAAATTTATTGCACATACATTCTTTGACTACTTATATATAGAGAGTAGGAGAAGATTTGATCTTTAAAGTATTCCACGTGGGACATTATAAAAGCTCTTGTGGTTGTAGTGTTGGTCATTGTTCCATATGAGTTGTTTGACAAATCCACTTCTCATCTGTACTTTATAAAAAGCTAAAAAAGCATTCCTTGCTTGCATCTTCTATGCTTGGTGCCAAAGATATTTTTGTGATTTAGGCAACTTGGTTTGGTAAGTTTCACTAAATCATTAGTTATTATTAAGAGCCATAGATTGTTGAGCTTGGCTTGTTATTAAGCTAAGTTTTGGCTAGGCTTAACTAAGTTTTTCTTAAGAATACTTTGAGCTAAATCTCTTGTTTGGCTTGATTTTATTTGAGCAAGTTTTTTCAGGCTTGTTTAAGAGTATTAGAGCTAAACTTTTGAGTTAGGCTGGTTTTAAGTGTAATTGAGCCAAGATTTTAAGCTTAAATTAGGTTTGTTTAAAGAGGAATTGAGTTAAGCTCAAGCTTGAAAATTCATTTTGAGCTTGAGCTTGAGCTTGAGGTATAAGCTTACAACCTTATCTCCATTGAACTTTAATCTAAAAAAAAAAGACCAAGGAAAAAAAAAAAAAGAAAGTCCTTAGTCACTTGAGATGCACTATGAGTGATTAAAAGAAATTAAAAATTAAAATAGATCGAAAAACATTATCTTCTTAAGGAGATGGAGGATCATATACCTAACCTATTACACATCTCTCGATTTGTTTATCTAGTATTCCAATCAGTTGACATATTTGCTTGTTGCCTAACCAAGTTACAATTTACTGTTTTAAAGTGTTTGGTAACAACTTTACATCCACTGCAAAAACACATAACTCCTAAGGAGGATCATTACAAGAACAAACTTCATGACTTATGCATTATCTATTTCAAAGATCATATCATCTCTACCTTTCTCCTTTGCAAGTTTAACAACATCAAGAAAGGCTATTACCTTTGCTTAAGTAGGGGATCTTGCATAACAAGATTTATTTGCACCTCCACAAACCCCTCCTAAAGCATTTTTACCAACAACACTACTAGTAGTGACCAACTTTGAACAAGGATGAAATGCACCATCAACAACTATTTTTGTAATAGACTTACCAAGAGTATCCTATCTCAACATATTAGCATAAGATAGGGTTACTGAGAAATGTATTTAATTCCATGAGACTTTGTTTTTGCTGATCACAACATTTGAATCCATGTACTAGGCCAAGTTGCTTTCTTCTTTAGTAGATGTGCATCTTACAAATGAAGAGATCCTTCTACTATGATGGTCAAGGTCAAACACCGTTTATTCACTTGAATGTATCCTATTCATGTTGAGGCTTATTGGTAGATTATTGGCTGGGAAGATATGTTGAGTTTGATAAATTAAATTACTAGAGACAAACTTATCAACCTCTATAAGTGCAACTTGTAAGCCTCAATTACTCTCTACACATTTGAAGTTTTCATTTTAAACATAACATCTCATGTGGCATGCAAACACACCATAACATCATACATATCTTTGCAAACTATAGACTTTTTTCATGTTTATGGCTAGCAACCCCTTCTAAACAAGCTTGCAACTAATAGTCTAGTATACTATTTTTCCCCCCTTTTAACCTTGATACCAAAGGTAGCAAACCTTATATTGTCCATGTGCAACACAAAAGGAAATGCTCAATAGATTCTATCTTTGAACAAAATTCACACTTTGGCAAGACTATAACATGCTTCTTGAATAGATTGTAGGGAGCTTCTACATTTCCTTCAATGGGATCATCCAATTAATCATCTAATCATTAAAATAAATATAGTAATTAGAATATTAACTATTTTAATGGTTTAATCATAGTTGGGATATGATGTGCGTCGTTAGATAGTTGACGGGACCGGTCCTGTCAAAATTTAATAATAGGGTCATAGAATTTTCACAGATTATATTGTGTTGATATTGCATTATTCAAGGCTTACTAAATAAAATGCTTTACCTTTGGTGGAACGGGTAATGCTATACCCAATTCTATTTGGCTTGTCTATATGATGGGGAAAAATGCACTTAAGTTGGTTGAAAGATTGTTGCACCTAATGAATTGGTATGCTATTTTAACAGTGCATTTCCCAATTTAATCATGTGAAAATACAAACCAAACTTCTATAACAACAGATGGAAGTGTTATCTCTTTCACCTTACTAGTTATTTTTTAATTAAAGAGATGATGTAGGTTTTGCAAGTTCCATGATCTTAGCTTTTGTTGATGAATTTAGCCACCTTAAGATCTAGGTTATACATAAACAACTTAAAAATTTCTTTAAACCCTTATAAACTGGAATCCAACTGTCTAGAATTTTTTTTTTTTTTTTATAGTTTCTCCATGTCTAACCTGCTAGATTGCTCCTTTAATAATTGTTTCTAGTCATGTAAGATGCTTGGCTAGTGCCATGGCTAAGGATCCTTTGGCAGCTTACAAGAAAGTAGATTTTAGAAAATAATGCGTTTAAGGGTACATACTTAAAAGGCATTGGTGTTTTAGTGAACTTTCTAGGCCAACTTTTTGAGGAGCACAACATCGAAATCATTAAGGGCCTTGAAACCCAAACTACCCTTACTTTTTGGGAAGGTCACTTTATCTAAAATTTACCAATGAGTATTTCTCTCTTTATTTCTTTGCGTCCCCTAATATTGAGCAATCATAGCATTTACCTCTCTGCACTATGTAGCTAGAAATTTGAAATAACTTATGGATTAATTTGTAATAGCCCCTTGATCATAATTTCTCCACTCACATTTGAGAAAAAGCATCTCTTATAGCTTTCAAGTTTTATTCTGATTTTATATTTGACTAATCTCAAAGCATCTAATTTACTTTTCCTATACAAGGTTGGTATGCTAAGGTACTTCCTAGGAATAGGTAGGGTTAGAAACTTGGAATTGTAGGGCATCACAAATTTCATCGGCTAACTTTAACGCAACATTCCTGCTAAAAACAATAGTAGACTTCTAGACGTTCAACATATGGGAGAAACATCAAATACTCTTGGAAGAGATCTCTCAAACCTTGCACATTTGCAACAAAAGCTTCTACAAAATATCATAGGTCATCAACAAATAGTAAATGTGACAACACTGCCTCATTTTTATTCCACTTAATCTATTCTTTTTTACTACCTTCTCTATAATTCTAGATAATACATCTTCCATAAGAATAAACATGTATAGCAAGGAGACTCACTTTGTCTAAGATGCATAGACAGTGTAATCTTGCCGACTACATTCTATTTATTAATAGCCTATAGGAAATTGAGTTGATGTATTCCATGACCCATTAACCTTCATCTTATTGAAACCTAGTCTTGACAAAACAACCTATAGGAAATCCCATTCAAGTCAATTATAGGTTTTGTTTAGATTTATCTTTAGAAAACGGAAAGCTTCATGCACTATAATGATATTGTCATGACTCATTTGCTGATTAGGACATTGGAAATTATTATAAAAATGAAACTGCACAAACTAGTGGGGTAAAAATGGCCTACTTTCCAAGATTTGTATTATTTAGAGAATGAGGAAAAATATCTAACATGCAAAAGGACTGGATAGTGCCCACTACAATCTTACCCCTTATTTTTTGGTAACACTAAAAGAAGATTCTAGAGTATCCATTGGGACCTAGTACTTTTAGGGCTTTCGGCTGGAAAGCTGCACCTTTAATTTGTATTGTTGTCATTAGTTTCACCAACCCTTCATTTTCTACATCACTCATGAGTTTAGGAATTGAATAAAAAACTCTTCCTAGTTCCTATGCCTGTTGGATTTGATTAGATTTCCATGGAAATGGATAATATATTTCATGATTCTCCCTTCGTCTTCCATACAATGACCCTCTTAATCCTTAATCTTAGAATTTGTTTCTTTTCCTACACATCAAAATGGATTGGTGGAAGAATTCTATGTTTCTAACAATTACTATAATTCTATTAAAACGAGTAAGGATTAGCAATTGCAAAAAGAAAATATTAATTTAAGAAATTTTATGGTTTGTCGATTGTAGTTTCAAAAATTTATAAAAACCCGTTTTCCAATTCTAATTATGAAGCAATAAGTAGCGTACCGATCGTAGGTGTAGTATAGAGTTCAAAATGGGGTCTTCCATAGGGATAAATCAAGTACTAGTATTAACTCTGCTCCTATTATCTAACTGTCAAACAGAAGCATTGTTTCCTAGATTATTGATTAGCAATAACTATAATTCTACTAAAACAAGCAAGTGTTACCAATAGAAAAAAGCAAAGATTAATTGAAGAATGAAGCGACCTAGGTCTCATTCTAGCCTTGTTTTATCATGTGAATCTTTCGAATCCAAAATTTATGACTATTGAGTTCTTATGTTGTAGAGTTCCAAAATTAAGCTAATAATTCTCTCGAATCTATTAACTTATCTAATCCTAGGTTTATCAATCAGGATCTCTCCTCAATCAATAGCAACATAGATTGCATGAAGAACAAGAACTCATCAAAAAATCATTCATCAATAGAAGGTTCTTTCTATCCAATCTCTAAAATTACAATTAAGCCTCATCAATTGCGTAGATTTAATCATAGAAACAATTTCTCAATTAACTTGAATGATATCGGACATAAATTCATACTCTGGAGATATAAATCTAAGAAACAATAACAGAACAAGCAATTGAACATAATAACACCAACAAGATTTCATTAAAAACAAATCCTCATCACATGATAAAATATTATTCGAACAAAACCTAAATCTGGAGTCTATTCCTCCATAGTATTAATGACAAAAGCACAAGATTTGGAAGAGAAAACAAAATTCATGATTATAGCCCTGCAAATTGAAGCTCAAAAGTCTTGGGTCTTGAATTTTCCTTGACTTGTTTGCACTAGTGAATGTTATAAAATTTCTCTCAAAAACCCTATGAAAATGTTGTAACTAACTCTCCAAAAATTCTCTTTCCAAGGGGTATTTATATGTGCAACAAAAAATCCCAAAAAATAAACATAAAAAAAAAATGCGTGTGTTCAAACGGCTTGTATCAAGGGCCTTTTAATTTACTGTATTGGCATACTAGGGTGATATTGGTGTTGATACGGCCCGTATAGGGGGCTGTTTCATTTTCTATATAGATTTCTAAAACCATATAGCCCTTCATATGGGCCATATGGGGGGTGTTTCACTTGCTGAGTTCTTTCCTAGAGTCATACAACCTTCCAAATGGGGGCATTTTAAGATGTGTATGGTTTTTTATTTCCTCTTCAAAATTGATACAACCCTATATGGAGGTCCATATGGTTCCAAACTTTTTCATACTCGACCTTTTTCTTATTGAATTCATTTGATTTCTTCACAATGAGTTCTCTATTGCCTAAAATCTATAAATTAATCAATTAAGAGCTAATTCTATGTGATTTTCACTTAAAATATTAATTGAAAGAGTTCTAATCATCTTAGAATTTAGGCGTAACCACATTTATTAGTTTCTATCTCTTTTCTTTAAGTAAGTTATCCTTGATCTTTGTTGCTAGTATAATTCCTTCATCTTCCATAGTAGCTTTAGGATTGGTTTAACATCTGTCTCATGTTTATTTCAATCAGTTTATTTGTGAAAAATAGATACAGATGAAAAACAAAAAGTTTTGCTCATAAACAGGCCTTATAGATAAAATTCAGATAAGATACATATAAAACACATATGTAGATCAGATACATATAAAATATAGATGAAAAATGGACCATCTAAATAGACCCTTAATTTCTTGATTAGCTTGGTTTTTGATTCCTTATCCAACAAGCTTCCCCTTGCTTGAAATCAAAATAACTTTGCTTGAGTTCTTATAATTTCTTTTCCATTCTTTGGAAAAGCTTTGTGGCTCCATAAAGATTCTTCAATCACCTCCTTGTAGCCTTAAGCTGTTATCACATTATCATACCTTCATATTTGAATAGCAAATGCTCACTACCAATGTAATGTGGTCTGCACCATTTCTTTATGGAAAACTTAGGTAGTAGGAAATTTGTGAAACCAAAACTTAGGTAGTAGGAAATTTGTGAAACCACTCCATAGATCTTAAAGCTTGGTCTATCCTCTCCATAACTACTCTACCAGTCTCTCTTTTGTTTGACCATGTATAACTAGATCCTTGAAAAGCTAAATTATTTGGGTTGGCATTTGTTATTGTGTTTCAAAACCTTTCCATGAGATACCTTGGAGTTCCTCATTCCTTTTCATGATTTTACATTATATCATTCAAGTCTCCAATGCACAACCATAGTAAGTCAATAATGCTTCTAATTAATTCTAACTCCTGCCATAGATGGTGTTGTCACTAGTCGATTTGGGTCTAGAACTAGATCCAAACTGTCGGTTCCTTGTTCCAAAATTGGTGAAACTAGATACTGTGAAATTTTAAAAAAATCAATTAAATAATTTAAATTAATTTTTTTCAAAAAAAAAAAAACTTTACTTAATATAAGTAAGAAAAAAATGCAAAACAAATCTTTAACTTGAAATAATATTAAACTTAACAATAATTGTTTATAGCTCATTAGTTAAAAATAATTTTATAGTTATATATTTATTTATCTACAATCACTTTTTTTTTAGTTATCATGTTAGCAATATGATAAAATATTCAATATACAAAATCCCAACAATATAAAAACAAGCTTCACATTGTTAAGAAAGAAAAGTCCATTTTGGTTATAGGTGTATATAAACTCAACAACTCATGATTTTAAATATATTCACTACTTGTGTCATTATTAAAAACACATTAACAACTTGTTCACTTAACATAAATAGACCCAAATAGCTATTCATTCTCTCCTCGTTCTACATAATCTACTATTATGGTGTTCAGTTGAAAGGAATGACAATTCATAATGAATTACTATTTCTTAAAATAATGAATAACAATTCATATCTCCACACCCATGAATTGCCATTCAATAGTTTATTCTACAACTTTATCATAAATATCATTTTTTTGAAAATATCACTTATATAATTTTCCTTTTTCTATAATAAAGACAAGGGGTATTATCGTTATTTAACTTTTTACTCCAATAATTACTTGTTTAATTTTTACATCAGATGAACAATGAGAGCCGTAAATATCATCAATAGGAAATAAATTTGTATTATTCACATGTTTAAATATTTATTTTTTAATTACAAATTTTTGTTTCTTCTATATTCTTTTTTTTTTTCCTTTCTATGGCATGGAACCACAAGAACTACTGGTTCTCTAATTGGTTCTTAAATAGGCGGTTTTGAAATCAATTGGTGAGGTGATTTTGGTGATGGCACCATAAGGACCGGCTAGAACCAGTGAGTCCTTAGCCAGTTTGGACTCTCCATCTCCGGACTTGTTCTTGGTTCAAGAATTATCTGTGATAGGTTGGGTCGGCTTTCCTGGTTTGAAACCAACCCATGATGATATATGGATGGTGCCTTATTTGCAGATTAGGGTTGCATAAATGCATGAAATATATACAAATGGAAATCCATTCACTGGTCGAGGGATGATTTGATATGATTCCTATTGGAGTCTTTAATGATCAGCTTAATATCATTAGTCCACCACAATATCAGCCTACCTCATCTATCATTCCGAGGAACATAAAATCTGTTGCCAAACCTCATCCTTCTTCTTAGTCTTGATTATTTATTTGATTTTAATGGCATTCTATATCTTAAAAGCATTAATGGGAAACAATCTTTGAGTTTCTAGTGATCTATGTGCCTGAAAAAGAGTTTTGTGACCTCAGCACGAAAGACAAACATAAATTATTGAAGACTAAAAAGAATAGGGAAAAACACAATTTAACGAGGTAGAAATCATTAACGTACGACAATTTTAGCCTATTTGGCAGCCCAAATCAAACGTTTATGGAATAAGCGGCGAATTTTTTGCTTTGGATTTTCTTCTATTGCGGCGAGTTTTCTCATTGCTATAGGCCTGCCACCTAACAACATAATTTAATGAGCAAAAAGCCTGCCAGACTTTTTTCGTAGCAGCAAAAATTTCAAAGAATTTCCCGTGAAGAGAAACATATTTCTTATTGTTGTCCTTCTCTCTCCTTGCTTTCTTTTTTCGGCCCAAGTCTCTCCTTGCTTTCACTCTTAGCGCCTTTGATATATTTCTATTTATATTTTTCAAAACATTTTTTTCAATTTCGGATCATATGTTATAGTTTTTAATTAAAGCTCATTCTTCCTTGATGTCCTTGATATATAATGTTATGTAATTATCATTTTATAGTTGTTTAGGCTTTATTAATTGATGGGTACAATAATTCAACATACATTCAATAACTGTTGATGCATAAAATACTAGCTAATGAATAACAACAAGGAAACTATGAAATATTCTTGGGGGAGACTATGAAACGTTCTTGGTATTGTATATCAATTGAATTGTTCCTATGGATATAATGTTTGCGTTTTTAATTATTAAAATCGAGACTTATTTTTTAATTATTCTTGTATATTTGTCCATATAGTAAATTGTTTGAATTCGTTAAGTTGTTAAAACGTGGCATGATGTGTAATATAATTTAAAATAAGTTGAAATTGGAACCGTAAATTAGTTTATAAATAACTTCAATTTTTCATTTAAAAAAAGCCATAATATAATTTGTGGTAGCTTGCCATCCAGACAGCAACTGCTATTTACGGACACTTGTTCTTGAATTATCCATGTTAGATGGTTTATAAATGAATGCTACGTTGTTGTCGGTGCTCGTGGGATGACAAAAAACATTAAAAAAAATGTTTTACTTAAACAACGTTTTTGCTCATTAGATACATTGGCATCCTGATTCATTTACCTTAACCTATTTGTTTTCAAATGTGGTCCTTCGTTGTAATTGAAGAACCTGGTGTTATGATGCCAAAAGTTTCAATGTCTTTAGTGGCATTCAACAAGAAAGGGATGCATTCCAGAACGTAAGAGGACAACAAACATATAGAACATTTGAATTTGGAGAAAAACATATGGTATTACGGAATTTTTAATGTCTTTAGTGGCCTTATTTAGCAAGAAAGGTACGCATTCCTAAACTTAATAGGACCACTAGCATGTCGAAGGGAGTTCTAAGGTATTAGAACAAAACAGTAGATTTAAATTAACTTACCATTTTATACCAATTTTAGTGGAAATAAATTTCATCAAGGTGTTAGATAACGTATCATGGTGAAATTCCAACTGTTTTCAGTTATTCAGCTCGAAAAGATCCTACAACTGTAGATAAAGCCATGTTTGATGAAGCCCAATGCTTTATCCGAAGATATAAAACTGAAAAGCAAGATTTATTATGGTGTTTAAAGTTTTTGCCTTAGTTAATTGGAGTATAAATTAGGAACCTTAAAGGTAATGTTTAAGGTGTAGAAGAGATGAGAAAAGCCCCCAAGTCTAAGGTGTAAATCATGAATGAGGTCCCAAGGCTGAAAACTGGCGCAAAAAGTCACTATTAAGCGCAACCATCATTCATCACCGATGCGGATGCTTTTTGCGCATTGCTGACTTTAGTGGCATCATGAAATGGGTTAATATATCGGGGAAAAAAAAAAACAATGGTACTCCTTTTACTAGTGTTATAAGCTATCATTATAGTGAGCTAAGATGGATTAGTGAGTTAATGACTAATCAATATTATTTTGTGACAACACGACTAATTGATTTTGGAATCAATATATATAGATGTGTGTGTGAAACATCCCAAATAAATAAAATTCCTGTGAAGGGGATAAGAAAGTAATTTTAATATTTAAAACAAGAGCATATTTGTCCAACTATGTATCTTTTAAAAGATATAGCAATTGGAAATGTTTTAAAATCAGACTATAATTGCCTCTTCTTCCTTTAATGTTAAATATAGAACATTTTTTTGTTTCCCATCAATGCTTCTGATCCAATTTTGACAAATGACAACAAAAAAAACAAAGGTAATTAATGATTTCCTTGTAAATTCTTACCGTCTCCAACAAAGACAGTGGAGGGAGTGATAAACCTAAGTTCTTTTAGTGTTGACCGCAAGGTTTTGCAGGAGAAACAACGAACGCAAGTGTGATTCTTGGAGAAGTTCCTAAACAATAATGGTTACTATGTTTATATATGTTGTTCATGAGAGTTGGGTGTGGTTAGAAGGGTACTATGTGCTTTAATGTGGTGTTGGGGATTTAGAGTTTGCTTGTGGGGATTAATTAAAATTGTTGTATTTGGAAATATGGAAAATTCGATGAATAGAGGCTTTCCTAAAGTACACAACGTGATGCATGGCTGTATGCTAAGCTGTGTACCTCTTAGTGTATGAAAATTAATGTTTTCTAGGAATACATGACCCATGTAATTTATTGTGTAACTTTTGATAGTGAGAACATAAAAAATTTGGATATACATGACCTATACATGAGCTCTTTTATTAGCATGTAGCTCTCTATAGAAAAGTGAAATTTAAACTCGAGAGTACATGACTAGTACACAAGCTCGTGTAACTCTCTATGTTACGAACCTGAACATATTCATGTAGTTTGCCCACACTTTGTGTTTTCACCAAATTCTTTGTTTCTTCTCTTAAAAAGCAAGAAAACTTAATCTAATTCTTTTTTTTTTTTAAGGATTGAAGTGTACTCTAAGCAGGTGAAACAACAATAGTAGTAGACTCTAGTACTCAGAACGAATCAAATATCCAAGTACATATATTACTTTGTTTGTTACATGTACTTGCTAAGATAGTTTGTTAGATTGACTAATAACACATCCAACCTTAATTATTGTGTTACAAGTTTTTGGTTATAGTTGGATCGACAGCATCGGTGATGTTAATGCGACACCCTAATGATCTTTCTTTGACACTATTTTGTGGATTTGCACCTTGAGTTGATTATGGGTGGATTTAACTTATGGACTTATGGACTCTTGAATTCATGGACTCGAACTTATGGATATTGGGAAGTACCCAATGCATCAGTGTATATGTATGTACTATATATAAATGTGTGTTTTTAGAAAATTGAGTTATCTCTGTGTTGCTTGATGACTTAGAAGAATACACTTCGATCCCAACAAAAAGAATTACATTAAGTTTTCTTGCCTTTCAAGAGAAGAAACAAAGAATTTGGTGAAGACACAAAGTGTGTAGGCAAAGTAATGGACTCTAGTACTAAGAATGAATCAAATATTTAAGAGCATATATTACTTTATGTTACTTGTGCTTGCTAGGATAGTTTGTTAAATTGGTTAATAACATATTCGACCTTAATTATTATGTGTTGCAAGTGTTTGGCTATAGTTGGTGGACCAAGAGTATGGATGATGTCAATCCGATACCCTAATGATCTTTGTGTGACTCTATTCATGTGGAGTCGCCCCTTGAGATGATTACAGGTGGATTTAACTTTTGGACTTATCGACTCCTGAATTCATGAACTCGGACTTATGGATATTGGGAGTACCCAATGCATTAACGTATATGTATGTACTATATAAATGTGTGTTGTCAGAAAAGTGAATTATCTCTGTGTAGCTTGATGGGTTTAAAAGCAAAGGGAATAAACAATTGTTTGTTGCATTAGATTTAATGCTTGTGAATGAATTGTGTTTGCTCATGCGCTTGTATACGTGGTAGTACTGTATTGAGCTCTAGCTTATTCCTTTATCTTTTTTAGGTACAAGAGGTAACGTGTTAATTGTTATATCATTAGTTACAATTGGTTAGTGGTTTGGAAATACTTCTAGCATTGAATATTTACTAGATGATGAATAGAAAACATGTGACGATTAATGAAAAATAGAAACTTTAATTATGTGTTGTTGGTCCAAATGATATCGAATGCTTAGTATTCATAATATGGTTACTTTTTAGTAATAATTTATAATCCTTGCAGTGTAGGTATGATGGATGTTGGTTGAACTATTAAAGATCATAGGAGAATACTTATGTGGTTGATTATAATTATAAGTATGTAAACCAATAATATTCGAAGTTTTTAATATATGAGTAGTTTTGGAGTTTATATGATATTTATTGTGAATAATAGCAGATTTTGAACCTTTACATGTCTATATGTAATATGGACACGTGTTGAGTTGTAGATATCCCTAAATTCAAGATGTTACAATAAATAAATATATTTATTTTTGAAGTCATGAATTACTCTACTTTCTAAGATTGTAGTTAATTTGTTATATATTATATATGGCAGGTTTCTAGCTTGATTTATTCAATTAGAGAATCATTATTTGTAAAATTGAACTATAAAAGTCTAGCATATTGAAAAATATTTGATAAATGCGTTTACTTAGTCGCACCTTTTGTAAGGATGCCGTGGGCCAAAAAAAGCGCCACAATTCAATGCCGTCATTTTTAAAAGAACTTTTGAGTTGAAATTTTAGTACGGTCTCATACCCATGTCATGTATCAAAATTGGTGGCCAAAATAAACTATTATTTATTTTGCCCTTTTCCCGACTTGAAAGTTCAACTTTAAGTAATTATACAATTATATCAATATGTTGACATTGGAGGACAAAATCAATTGTTTAGAGTTGATATTTTGACTTTTGATAACTGATGAAGAGATCGAAAGTAAACTAATATTAGAAAGGAGGGACAATGGACTTTTGTTGACGTAGTACTTAACCGACAAAAGGTTCTAAAACAATATACAGACATACATATGGTTTGGATAAAATGTCGGACGACATTCCTTTAATAAATTTCCCAACTATAAGTCCATTCTATATGATTGATATGCAGTCTAGTCTAGGTGTTCATACTGAAAAATTGGAGTAAATCTATGAATTTTAGAGCACTACATGAGATAATAATACGGTTGACCCAACCATGTTATATTTTGCTACAACTATTATGATTGGATAATGGTTTGTGGTCATGGACTTTTGTGATACATTGAGTCACATTTTGGTTTCACTAGTAATTAAATAATATAAGAACCGACTTCCTACCAACGGAGTACGTTCATGGACAAACCATAACAGATGTTAGTGAGCCCATTGTAACCTAAATCAAGAAGTGGTTTGATGAGGGCCGTGGGTGTCTTTGGTGCAAGCTTTGGGTAAAGGTGTTGCTCCTGGAAGAGGCGAGGACTCAAGGGAAAGGGGGATATGAATGAATTAAATTGCATATTGAAAGGAAGGAAGATTAGTAGGGCTGTAAAGCTTCTTGCAAGCTATTTGAATTCTATTTGCTTTAGGCTCAAGTTTATATCGTAAATGAGTTAAGCTCGAGTCTAAAATAAAATTCATTTATTTAAATGAGCTGAACTCGAATTCAAATTTAAGCTTGCGAGTCAGTTCATGAGCTAGCTTTTTTAAGCTCACAAGCAAGCTCGTTAGTATATATTTATTCATTTTGTATAATATCATTATGAACTTAACTTTTTCTCATATTCTAAAGCTACATAAAAGCCAAGTTGCTTGTGAGCGACATGAGTTTAGCTTCCTCTAAGCTTGACTTGGCTTAAGCTATAAGCTAAGTTCAAGGTTGAAATAAAATTTGTTTATTTAGAAGAGTTGAGTTTTAGCTTGAATTTCATATTTAATGAAATACTTAGCTTAATTCAAGCTTGATTTGTAAATGAATCTTGTTTGAATTAAAATTCGTTTATCTAAATGAACCAACCTTGAACTTAAATTAAAAGCTTAACAAAATGTTTGACTTGAGCTTCACAACTTCTAAACAAGCTGTGCTCTAGTCTTTAAAAGTTTGATTTGGTTTAGCTCAACCCAGTTGTAGTCCTCCAATTATAATATAATGCAATGAGTGTAATATGTACATAAGGAAAGAATTGTGATAACTATGTCAATATTGGTGATATATAATAGAGATTGTAAGTAATTATAAAGTCTTGTATAAATTATGATAAGTATCTATATTTATATTTAATTAACATTCGAATCTAGTATGGACGATTTGTATATGAGTAATTAAGTTTTTATTTTTATTTTTTACAAATATCCAGATTCAAACAAACATGAAATAGATTTTAGACAAATAATTTAAAAAAAAAAGAACCAAACATAACCTAAAGTGCCTGCTAATTACTTGCTCCCTTGTTATCAACTAATACTGGGTAAGACTCTCATAAATGATTTTAGAGCTGACCACTATTAGGTTAATGCTAAAGCTCATAAGCTTATAGTGACATACACAATGTAACAATCGATCAAATAGGCTCATGTTGCTAGAGGCTAGCTTCAAGTGAGGTGTTTACAATTCCTCATAGGCTTTTAGGATGGTGAGACTTATGTCACGTTTGATACTTAGGTATGTTTGAAATAGAATAGATTGGATGGGAGGATTGGCATGTTGTTTGTTAAAAATATCCTAAGTAATTAATATGAATAACAAATAAGTAAATGGATAAAAAGACGATTTAATGGTAACTATTGATGAGGAGGAATAAAATCGCGATTCCGCTTTCTTAAGGGTAGAATCGAATTCTCCCTCAAAGTCGGAATCGTTGACTCTGAGGAATACTGATTTTATTATAGGTTCATTCCCCCCATCAAATGTGACATTAAGGGAAGAGAGAAGGAATGAGTCAAATCCCATGTTGAGAAGGGGAAAGGAGGGGATGAGTTAAAATTTTTCTATGGTTGATAAAGCAAAAATAATTATATCGTATCAATTGTAGCTAAAATTTTTTGTGTCAAATAAATAAAAACAAACAACATTAACACTTAACATATCATAAAAGCCATGCATTAATATCTTCTTCTTCTCTCTCTCTTTGTTCTTTTTACCATCATTTTTTAAAAATGTGGTTTAAAAGCTAGTTTCTCATATCTAGGGCTGCAAATGAGCCAAACTACTCAGGCTCAGCTCGTTTAGCTTGATTTTTCCTTTGGACTTGTGAGTAAGCTCATTAAAGGCTTATGGATAGACTTGTTAAGAGGACGTTTAGTAAATTGATATAATAACATATTAATATAATATTATAATAATTATTTATATTATTTTAGTATCATATATTTATATACATAAACAAGCCTAACGAGCTAACCTCATGCTCAAGAATCCTTACAGGCTCGAGTTTGGATCGAGTTTGGATCTGTACATTTCAGGCTCGTTAAAAGACCACCTTGACTTAGAGCTTGAGAATCCTTAACGAGCTCTAAGTTGAATATGTACATTTCAAGCTTGTTAAAAACTCGGCTCGACTTGAACCCATTTAGTTATTAAATGAGCCAAGTTTAAGCCGGCAAAAACCGGACTTAGCCCAGCTTGGTTTGCTCCCCCACTCATATCATATATGATTGTGTCCGCATATGCCGACATACATGCCCATGGAATTGATTCATATGAAGGTTGTTTTAAATTTTTGAGTCATCATTATGAAATTGAATAAAGAAAAACTTAAAATTTGTCGTTGGCTCACTCGATTGGCATCTTTATGGCAACTGGAACTAAATTTCTAATAAGGAAAACGAAATGTTTGACATTTTCATCTCCGGTTATGAATTGGCTCTTTTGAGCCACTCACGACTTTTGTGTCTTAAAAGAAAGTGATTATCCCGTCTTAGCACTTCAAGTTCATAGCCTTATGTCGGCACATTCCATGGCAAGAACATGGCTATTGGATGATATGATTAAATATATTTATTTGAGGTTGCTTTTCTTAACTATCAATCTTATAAAAAAAAAAGCTTAAAAAGAAAGTTTCACACCTTTTCTCTCAAAATTCAATATATTTAGAAAAAATATAAAAGGTTTTTTTTTTTTTTCTTTTTCCCCGCTAAAAGGAGGGATACTATACTAGATAATAGGTATTCCTCTTTTTCACTAAAAAGAAAGGATACTGCACAGGACAAACGTATAATACACAAATTAAACATCGATACACTGACAATTACATGACACAAAACTACACTTAATTCCTTTTTTTTTCTTCTTATTATATATATTTTATTTAAAAATAGGACACGATGCATTTCCGTGATAGAATAAAAAGTAAAAAACTATATATCTATATATCTTATCCTATTTTATACATTTATATATCTTTTATTGATATTATTTCATAAACACTTAAAAAATCAATTAAAATAAACCAACTTTTTGACCGAAATCTTCTTTTTCCTTATTATTATTATTATTATTATTTGGGTTCGACAACTATGGATGAGTTAATAAGTAAAAATAATTTTTATAAGAATAGGTGTGACTCATTTCTTCTTTTTTGATAGTGTGACTCTTGTCGTAAATTTTAAAGTCTGGTGTGATGTCATGCTACTCCATTCATTTGTGTGAGCTAGGGTGAACAGGGGTGAACACGGTGTAGTTTCCTCCACGAAACTATATATTACGTTTATTTTTCTTAAGGACTCTGATTAGACTTTACAATTTAGATTATAAATTAATAAAAAAGTTAATTACAAGTTGCAATTAGGTACCTAAACTCTAAAATCGAATAATTTAATATCTGAAAGAATTTTTTGTATATGCTAATAATACATCCGCCAATGCATCTCCTACATTATATATTTAACTAAATGACAAAGGTATTATTGACATATATAAAAAGTTATTTTAGATGTTAAATCGATTAATTTCAAAATTTGGTTATTAGATTAATAAATTTTAAAATTCACGTATCTAATTGCATATTTTGCTAATGTTTATATTCTATTCATGACATTTATTTTTAATAAAAAGATTTTCAATTTGATCCTACTTATAATTCGAACTATCGTTGCTGATTTTTTTTTTTTTTTAAATCATATTTCAAACCATGTTTTCACTCCCATTTTGAAGTTTTAAAATATGCCAAGAGTTTATCCAAACTAGCCAGGGCCTATATGCTGATGGAGAGGAGGATTTTCTTGTTTCTTGTTACTATGTTTGGAATGAGGAAAAGGAAAGAGAAAGAATAGGAGGGAAGGGAATTAGATGGAAATGATTATTTTTCCATTGTTTGGTAAGGTAGAAAATTGGATAGGAAAGGCATCTAAGGAAAAGAAATCGTGGGTCTCACTAAAATTTGTACCCTTTAAGATGAAGAGAAAGACAACGAAATTCGAAAATGTGGCTAAATTTCCCATTTTATCCCCCATAATTGATTATGTTATTAACTATTATGGATATTTTAGTAATTTACTACTCCTTGTCTTTATCAATATTAGTTTTCTTTCATTTTCTTTTCCTCCTATAAATGAACATATATAAAGGAATTAAATATCCTAGTACTTTTCATCCTTTCATATCCTTTCTTTTCCCTCTTAATTCCTTCCCTCTTTCCAAATACACTGTAAATGTCCGGGCAATAGCTTTAATCTAAAGGTCAAAATCAACCTTATACATTTCTATGCATGTTTTTTAACAAGCCTAATCAATCCTCCTTAGGCTATTGTAGATATTTTCCCTTTTAATAACAATGATGACTCTTTCGCTTCTACTTATGTTCTTCAATTGTATTAGTGATATTCTCTTAGGTAACATTTGGTTTCCAATATACTATAAGATAACGAAAAACAATACATTTAATATGAATATAAATTTCTTGTACCATGTGTGATGTGTTAAATATAGTATGATAATATATATTTAATGCTCTTTATTAGGGTTAATATCGGTACATGAACTTTGATGAAATATATAATTAGGAAAATTCTATGGTCTTGTTATTAATTTTGATGGGATCGGTCCATACTATCCAACGGCTCACACCATACTCAATCAAGATTGAATAACTAAAATAGTTAATATTCATTTACTATATTTATATTAACGGTTAGATTAATAGTGGGACGATCCCATTGACGAGACTGTGAAATTTCCCATGCAATTAGGTACTTAAACTTTGATATTACTCAATTTAGTACCTAAAGTTTAAAATTGATCAAATTAAATACCTGAAATATCTTTTCATGCATGCTAATAGTATCTTTGTTAAGTTCTTTCAAGTTCTAAATTGGTCAATTTTAATATTTAGGTATTAAATTGATTAATTTTAAAGTTTAGATACCTAATTGCATATTTTATTATAGTTTAGGTACCATTTGTAATATTATCCCTCTTGATAATTTATCATGTACAAGTATTATAGCTAGTGTTGGTAATGACGGTGATGATCTAGTGGTATTATTTTGATAATGGTGATGGCAACTTGTTGTGAGAGTTATATTGGCTATGGTGATAGTAGTGACGGTGGCGATGACGGCGGTGACAAAAGTGGTGGCAATGATGGCAATATTGGTTATAGTTATGATGATGGTAGTAAGTCAAAGCGATTAAAAATAAGGTATTAGAAGTGCTACTTTGGCATCTTTATTAAGATATTTCATTTTATTATGGTCCTATATTCTTGTACCATCAAATATAAGGGACAAAACTTGAGATTTTTATATAGTATATGAGGTGAGTTTTGTCCAGTATCAAGTTCATTTTACAAACCAAACACATATACTGACCTTTATCTAGTCTGGTGCCATAAAATGTTGTGATCATTGAGCCTATAATGTCATACACGCTAATAAAACTTTATTACTGACGGTTAGATTCCTTTGCAAAGATTCTAGGCTTGCTTAAGGATTTTATATCTTATTTTA
This sequence comes from Combretum micranthum, assembly GCA_024138025.1. Lineage (NCBI taxonomy): Eukaryota > Viridiplantae > Streptophyta > Magnoliopsida > Myrtales > Combretaceae > Combretum > Combretum micranthum. Next base: position 110,525 of record JAMXBD010002095.1, on the reverse strand, counting down.
TTTTATTTCATTTCATTTTTTTTTCAGATAATATAAACCAGATAATTTTGGTGCAATCAGTTTAGACTGAGTATCTAAACCAAATTGCAAATTAATGTATTAAATGTGAGTTGAACCAAATAAAATATATTAGATTTTTTATTTGGTTTGACTCGAATATATGAAGCCATTAACATCAAACATGATTGTATGAAGTAATTGGTTTCATTTTTTTAGGTTGTCATTTTTCTTAGGAACAATAAAGAATTATTTTTGTCTTACAATGACTTTCTTCTTATACTCAATACAATTGTTGTTTAGCTTATTTTGCTAATTGATTTATGTATTCTTAACTCATTCATATTGTTCTATTTAATTTTGGAATTACATCAAGTATAGTTGCAATCTCATAGTGTTTCCATTACATAAAATAAATTAATTGTGCTATTCAACATTAAAGTGGTGTCAAAGCCAACTTATAATGTTCTTTTTAAAAGAATGTGTTTATGGTTCTTTTCTTGATTCAAAACTCATCATTTCTTTCTATTTCTTATTAAAATATCCAATATAGGAAAACCCATAGTTATATTAATTTTAAGGAGAACTTAACCCATGAAAAAAATTTCATTGATTATTATGTAGCTTATATTTAATATGAATAAAGTTATAACAAGTATAAATGCAATTTATCATCAAGTCAAAAACTATGAATGTCACCATTGCACTTAGATGCTACTAGATTGCTTATTGACTAAAAGAACTATGCAATAACTATAAACTAAGTCTTGCATAAACAATTGATCATAGTTTTGTTGAACTTAAAACTAGGAAATGACATAGAGCACAAATACTCTAAAAAAGTAAGTAGAACATAAAATTATTCAACATAATGCACCTAAGAAACTAGATAAAAAGAACTTATGGAAAATTTGACCACTCCTAATGGGGGTTGTTAGTTATATTATACCACTTTTGCTTATGCCTTACTCTTCAAATCTTAATGAGTCTGTTATTGCCTAAACTCATGAAAAGCATACTGAAATGGATGAGAAAAATCATTTAAGTAATAAACTATTTGGGATTGTTTTAGATGTTTATCACAATGATTAAAATATCCATAAGAAATTACCATGATTGTGAATTGAAGAAGAGAAGTAATTGGAGTTGTTATTATTGACTTGAATAGACGATACTTTCATTTATAGGAAATGGATCTTCTTAGGCTGAGGAGGTTTAATAGGGCCACATAGAATTGTTATATCATATATTGAGATTTAATTATTGTATATTAATGTTTGATTCGGTGGATTAAGAGTATATTTAGAAGTTGGGGTCCAATCTTTTCAAAAGAGAGGAAATGATGTGAATTTGAGGTAAAGAAGAAGTAGCTCCTTCATTGACCAATTAAAATTCATTGTAGCACCGTCTAATTGATTGATTCCTAATGATCAACTACCTTTCATTTTTAGAAAAAGCGAGTTATAATCTTATTTTCCTTACTGGATGGTTTAACTGCTCTAGAAATGCTACCTATTTAATGAAGTTATTTCCTAATTTGTTAGGTCTTGGGCCCTTCATGAATATCATGTTATGGTACAAATCATAACAACAAATCCAAAGGTGCAAAATAATAAATTTTTGTGTTAGTATAATTATTGGTTAGCTTTTAATTTTCTCTAAATAATTTTCGTTATTCCATAATCATTTTCCTCTTGCATCAATTTTGATCAAAACAATTATTTCCAAAATCTCATTTTATTATCATGGCATAACATGATTTATTTATAACATCCTATATCAATATATGGTAAAGGAGAGTTTATTCCCATAGTTAAAAAGACTATAGTACAAATTAGTACCTAAAACATGTCTTCCTCTTTGATATTTGCGAATGGTAGCTTACTGATGGAGTGGAGGAAATAATAGTGATAGGTGAGGATCAAGAGAAAATGATAAAACTAGAAGCAAAGTTTCTTTTTAAGACTTAAGTGTTTCATTTGGAATAGGATGCTTGTGTAAGTTGTATGATTAAAGTGTTATACGATTTGCAAAAACCACATGCGTTATTTCTTTCTCTCTTTTTTTTTCCTTCTTTTATAAAGATAGTGCACTTTCATGTGCTAAACGCTTATAGGTCATATATTAAAAGAATGTTGTACTAGATGAAGCATCAGGCATTTTACAAGTTCTTATAAAAGTGTTAGACACATTTTAGATGAAAAACTCCCTACAAAATTATTGCACTCCACTTGAATTTAAAGTATAATAGTGGTCTAAACTACAATTAATTAAAGAAGTCATGGAGAGATAAGAAAATTAGTTCGGATTACCTACCAATAAACACTTCACTTTCAAAACAACAAAGATTAGTCAACCTAGCTTTATATTTATCTAAACTAAAGTTGGTTGAACTTTTTTCCTCTTGGCCAATCAGAGGTAGATAGATGTCCTTTCTTTGAAAAACCAATAAATGATGATATTACACGACAAGAGGTCAGGCACATAAGAGAAAAAGGAAGCTAAATTCTCCAATCAATTCACTGGAACTCCTTTGCAACTTTGATTTAGGATTGGATAGCAAAAAGCTAAGGAAAGAAAAAGAGAAAAAAAAGGTTGTTGTCTCTATTTGTTTGTTTGTTTTTTTTTTTTTTTTTTGCCAATTGTGATGGCCAACAGGAATAGTTGTACACGGAATAAACTTCATTCACATTTCTTTTGGTCGGAGAATAATGGATAACATCCCTTAACTTAGGTGTGCACGTGTGGTCAATAGAACTGTAATATATAGACCAACACCTAATGTGGAAGAAGTTTGAAATCCATTTCGTAGTCTTAAAGAAAAGTTGTTAAAATGTTAAATAAACATTTAATTTTACATGGATTAGTTTCCAAAAGTTTTGTAGGGTTTCATTAGTTAGTATCAAGAAAAATGTATTAGATTTATTTATATAAAAATATGTAATCTTTAACATATCAATTATGGAGTAAATGTCACATTTAGTTTTTGAAATTGTCTATTTTCATAGTTAACTAACTAGAGTTTTTCTTTTTTTTTTTCCTCCTACCACTCACATCCTAAAGTTTAGAAATGTAAATTTGAATTTTGAATTTTCTCAATTGAAAATTTTCCATCTTTACAACTAGTAAGATGCTAAACTTTATTTGATTTTGTAATTAACTATTTAAACTTCACCAACTTTTACGATTAACTAGTGAAATAAAATTAGTTTAGCTACTATAAATGGTTTTCAAAAACTTGTGTGTAATAAATTGATACTTTCAATCTTCATATAGTTATTTGCAAAAATAAGTAAAGTTCAAGCACCAAATATAATATTCAACGATCATTAAATATTTTATAATTAAAAAAATCATTTTTAAAGGGACCATATGTGGTACTGCATGTAGAATAACATCAATCTCATAATTTTATTTGGCATACTTGTAATCTTATCCTTTTTTTATACACTTGGAACCAACTAAACTGCTTTGAGTGGTTCTCACTAAAAAAATAAAGAATAAAAATTAACTTATGTATCAAAGTCTTCATTATTTTATATTATCTAACCTCAATTTTATGCAGCCCATTTATTTATTCTATTTCCATTTAATTTAAACTACTCTTACCCTTACTAAGTAGTTTTCATTCTAATTGGGTAAGAAATATATCTAATGATCCTTCAATTTGTGGTATAAGTTCATAAATTTGGAGTAAGAACCAACACTAATGGCAACCTAGGATTTTGATAACCTATAGCTTATATTACTTTGTAAAACATATAAAGTGATATAAGGTATATCTATGACACATAATTTTTTTATTATATTTTTTTAATATTAACAATTTAAGGTAAATTCTACCAAATTAAAATTTCAAATATTTTCATAACAACCATAGCAAATTCAATATAGAATTAGTAGGAATTTATAAGCGCACTTTTAACCCTAATGAAGTTTTTTGTTTTTTTTATTACATTTTACCGTCACATTTATCTTTTTTTATACACGTATAAAATGCCACAATTGTCGGCTTAAGATTGTTAAATCATCGTTCATAGTTATTATTTTTTTATTCTTTTATTTTATGTTGTTTATATGTTTATTTTTTTTTTTTTCCTTTTGATAGAACTCAGAACTAAGAAGTATAAATGTAATATTGTTTTTATTGATTCATTATTATTTAATAATTTTATAAAATGGGTATAAGATACCTTCAAACTTATCCTTATAGCCATATCTTGCATATCTTAGAGTATGTAATAGATCCGGTACTAGACATGAAAATGTTGTATTTGTACCCGACCTAGTTGGAGTAGGTTATTGAAAATTATACTAGAAGCATATTTTGTAATCTTCAGTATCCTTTCGTAGGGTATTACTGAGGACTAGGTATGAGAGGATTATATGCTTACCTATAGATTTGAACTTTTAAAATGGGTAAATTACATAGAAAGGTATTAACGTTCAGAGGTAAGTTTATTTAAGGTATTAATATTTCAAGTGGTTAAAAAGATGGATCAAATAAGGTATTAATATTTGACCATTAATGAAAATTTAATAAACTTAATTGAAATCTAATAGAAATGTTGATACCCAAAATAAATTTTGTGAAATATTTATACCTTATTTGATTCACTTTATGAAATATTTGATTTATCTTTTTTAAGGACTTGAAACGTGGATACCTTAAATGAACTTAACCCTTAATGTTAATACCTTCTTGTGTGATTTACACATTTCAAAATTAATATCCTTTAGGATGAAACCTTTTATTAGAGTCCATCATCACTTAATAAATGCTTAAGATGGTAAATCATGTATGCTTTTATATTTCATTCTTTAACACTATCTTAACACATAGGCTTAGACATTGGCCAAATTGCATTTACATGAAATAATTTAAAGAAGTTGAAACATAAATACCATCTCTCGATTTTTTTTCCTTTTGCTATTACAACATGAAGGGGGATTTCGAATTTGATACATCCAAAGATGATACCATTAGACTATAAAGAAATTGACTAATACCTTGTTCGTTATATCTAACAATCTCTTACTTAAAAATTGAGACTTTCTGCTGAAGCACATCAAATTATCAATAAATGGGAGCTTAAATGATGATGTTGATTTGAACTCAGTACCTTGATTTTGGTAAAATGTCAAAAATAGGCTTTGATCTAAAAACTAAAATCTTTAATGTTGTATTGATTGCTCAATGTACCGTGCATGAAAAATTATGCCCATGGTTTTATAATCATTTTTTCTCAACAATCTTTTTCATCGTTGTACTTGTTGGTGCTTTAATAGTCTTAGCTTTTAATTTTCATATCATAGTAAATTGTTATTTGTAATAAGTTGATCTAATAATTTATAAAGTTAGAGGATTTGTATTTATGATATAAGTGTATTACAATGGCACCTCTTTGTGAAAATATGTGGATCAATAATGCAGTTAACTGATAGAAGCAAATTTTGAGAAACAAAAAGTTGTAATGAGGAAGAGTTTATGATATTATTACAACCCATTTACAATAGACTCCACTATAAACTTTAACTACCTCTATCATAGCTCTAATGACTACGACACTTGAACTATTTATAAATGTATAGCACATCAAGGAATATATATATATATATATATATATTTTGGGTTTTAATTTAGGCTAGCACATCTAGGAACACAACAAGCAAAGCATTTCACTCCACTCTTATTCTTACTGCCCCTAAGTTTTGCGCCTTAGTTAATTAAAATCTATTTCTCTGATATCATTAAAAACTGTCACATCTAAAGTGCACATAACATATTAATTTCGCCAAATGTATCACTTCAAGTGATATATGTAAGGCATCCATCAGTTAGGTTGGATATATTCAGATTTTAATCGAGAAATTATTATTAAATTTTACTAAAATTTCAACAAAGTACAAATTGTTTTTCCATAATTTAGGTTTTGATATAACCTATAAAATTAATTTGTTCAAGATATATATTACATAAATATACTTATACATATGTCCTATAGGGGTCCATCATATGAGCATAACTTAACCATAAAACTTTTTGGACCCAAAGGTCTATCCCAAACTATGATAGCTTAGAGATATTTAAATTACGATCATCCATTAGAATAATAAGTTTTCAATAAGACCCCTCTAGAGATTTAGAAATGTTCACATCCCATGTAATGCCATTTACACAAATATTATTTAAAGTCTTTATCCTCAAATCCCAATGTGCTGTAGTGCAGATCTGTGTATAGATCATTAGTAGTACCTAGAATATTAAAAGAATGAGGGGTAAAGCCGGGTACATAGTAAAAAAATATATGCCATATGTCACACACACCTATTCTAATGCAACAATCACGGATGTAGTATATTAATTAAGAGTTCAATAAGCAAGCATTTCTTGTGTCCTAAAAATGCCAATATACACATGAGCATTCATGACTCCTACCAAATGAATGGGCATTGGAAGGCGTTTCAAATCACACATCAAGTAGATTGATAAACCTTCATATCTTGTTAAAAAAGTAAAAGAAAGAAGTAGTATAGTTTGGTTCATCTTCTTACATTGAGCCATTAGTGAGCACAGTCCATTACAACACTTTATGCAAGATCTCATAGCCCCCATAACTCGTTGCAAATTTGCTCTGGCTCCCAATTGATCATCTAGTCTAGAAAATTTCCCTTTTGCATCCTACGAGTCGTACCATGCATCACATGGGGGTTTAGATGCTTAATGAGCTACATCTTCTTGAAGTTGCAATCATGCTTACAACCTAGTTTAAGGATGCCACTTCTTGGAGGGGGCACCCAAGCAACAAACAACACTCATTTAGGCCAAGTTTCAGTATTAATCTTGTTATTAACTTTATTTTAGCAAAAACACGCATTTATTGCATACTTGCTGACCATTTCACAACTTTTTTCCTAAGTTCAAATGTCATTCATTGTACATAAGTTCAATTACATGTATTAGGATAATAAAGTCACAAGTATCTCCATTTAATTAGCTTTGATTATCATTATTTGCGTTATTCAGGTTAAGATCCATATGGTTATGGATAATAGCTTAGGACTTAACTCATTTGCATATATCGAGTCCAAGTTATGGACAAGCAATATTTCTTAGGTCTCTATATTAATGGTTTTATTTAGCTAAGTTATCAAGTTAATAGGTTGGGATTGGTCGTGGGGTTTAGATTAACCAATCCTTAATGGGCTATATTTTGTGGGTTCTAGTTCTTAATCTTCGAAGAATACACTCCTATAGTCCAGCAATTAAGTATAGTCCTTAGCATCCAACCTGATTATTAGATTAATATGTGTGAAGGTCTTTTATTTAGGTGAGACATTTTCAGCTCAATGTGGTTACTTGATATATAATCTTTAAAGTAGATACTTTGCTTGTTTTGCTTAAAATTTTAGGGCTTTAAGAGTACAATTCAAGTTTAAGAAAGTATTTGAACAGATTTTGTGGGTCATGGGGAAATGATTTTTGAGAATTTTAAGAGGCTGTACTCAATACTGGTGACATACGGCCTAATTGAGTGGTCATGTATCTTAGCATGGGCTAAACACGGGATTATGTTTTGTGTCATGTTGGTGTAGGGGTTTAATATAGTAGAACATGGGCTTGTTCGTGACGTTATGTGGGGCCAGTGGCTTTACATAGGGTAAACACAAGCTTGTGCATGGGTTGTTGTGGGGCCTTAGGGATATGGTCGTACACGTGTTAGAAGCTAAACCTAAATACATGCATAGGTTTGTGCACAAGTTGCTGCATAAGCTTATGCATGTGGTCATGTTGGCCTAAATTTTCAAAATAATTTCCATAGGCTCAAAACTTGAAGGTAAAAGAGTTTTTGGGCAATTTATAAGGGACTAAAATTAAAGGTCAAAATAAAACCTTGTTTTGGAAAATTTACTTGTGGGCATCTCATGAGTAATATCTTTGCATAATGAAAGTGAAATTGAGTGCAAAACATATCCAAGTGAAATTTAATCACCACCCAAGCCTTACTTCCACACATATAATTTTTCATTCCATTCTCTATATCTCTTAATTCAAAATTAATCATAGACAATTAAATTCCTCGGCTTAACACTCCATACTCAATTTAGTTCCTGTTTCCATCAATTCTTTCTATCACTTAACATAGTATCTAAATTCCACATCACAAGTCATATGTACATTTTAATTTGTCCATTGTACGATTCATCACCAAACCATCTAGTAATGATCCTATTTCATTCAAAACATCTAATAATTAAATTTTCCCAATTAAAGCTTTCATATTCACCAAATAAACTAAACATGGGTCAAGTTGACAATTTTTTAATTCTTTACATAAGAGACTATTTTTCCTCAATTTGTCATATTATGATTTACCAAAACTAGGTTACGTTGGTCCTTAAACTATCCCATTCAAAATAAGTTTTTCTCATAAATCTTACAATTTAACACAATTTGTCAAGGAAAACCATTTCTACTTATCCAATCACTTATATACCAACTCCATTAACTACTAACTTCACCTAATTACTCTAATTGTCATTATCAAACAAAATTTTCGGATTATAAACATCAATTTTTATCTTTATGTGATTCATGCCACCGACACACATATTACTTCATTTCCATAAATTTTCCACTTTCAATCATTAGCTAACAACATAACGTATTCCATATCCATCCATCATTTAAGAAATTTCATTATTAAAACCAAAATCTCTAGCAGCTCGTATTCCCAAAATTCATGCCTACAATTCTATTTATAAAAGACTTAAACAAACCCACATCAATATTCATCAATTTTCAATTACTATTAACAATTGTTAAGTAGCCCGCCTCACTTATTTTGAATACTTCATGAACTTGAAAATCTAGCAACCCAAACCATATATCCATATACCAAAGTCATTTTCTACACTTAGATAGTCATAAAACTCTAAAAAAAATCTTTTACTTCATGGCCTTATCCTATTACATGATTGATTAGGCTTAAAAGCCTTCCTTCTCTTCTAATACTTCTATATTCCACCATTTCCTAATGAAAAGCATAGTTTAGAAACTAATCTATGCTAATTTTAAGTTAACTGCACTTAGTTAGCACTAAAAACATCATTAGGATTTAGGACTTTAGAGATTCTTACGTTAAGCTTTGAAGAGAGGTCTAGAAGAAGGAAAGAGAATTTATAAGGGGGAGGAGAACATAAGGGGTGGGGTTTTTTAAGGGTAAAGTGATGCTTTTTTATAATATTGTGCCACATGGCTCAATCCTAGGCATCTAATTTTTACATGCGTAAGAATTTTGTTTTTTTTTTTTAATTAGTCTTATGGACTATATATAATTTGAATAGTTTAAATAAGTTTGAATTATATATCTTAATTAAAATTTGAATTTTAATTCATGTAAATTCTCAATTAGGGGCAAACTCGTCATTTTGCAAAAAACAGGTCCTAAATTGTATTGTTTTGATTTTTTTATAAAATTTCCATCCCAAAGTATTTTTAAATCTCTAATATACTTTACTGTGATACTTTTGAATTGCTTTTTATTTTTCAAAAATTTAGGTCCTTGGTTTGGGGCAAAATTGGATTTTTTGTCCCATTGGTGTCAGGATCATTTCATTTACGCTTAATCCTCCTGTTTTATTATGGTTTATATACTATAGTATGTTGATGTGTAATTCTTAAACTATCGAAGAGATTTTGACACGAATGAGACAAAAATTCTACCCTATTATCAATCTAATGTATATTAGAGCAAATGGAGAATGATTGGAAATATAATTTAAGAACTTAGAAAGGCTAGCATGAGCTTGAGATTTATTATGTGGTGCATAAGTCTAAGGACTCCTTATGCAATCATCGAGTACAGTAAGGAAGTACTTTGCACAAGTCGCACTAGAAATAGAAGGAATTTGATATGCCTCTATATATCCAAGTGCACCATATGAAACTTCACAAGAGAAGTATGATCAATGTGCACAAAAGAAAATCGACATGCTTTAGTTTCATGAAAAATATCACATACAAATCTTTTCACATCAATTGACTTACAAGAATCAATGTGTTGAAGTTCGGAACACGACATATGACCCAATCTTGCATGGAACAAGGGTGAGAAATCAATGTTATTATAAGAAATATTCAAAGAAGAAACACATTGGTGTGCTGTTTGGTTTAGAGTAGTAAAATTCCTAGCGATTAAAGATTTGATCATAGACAAGTCATTTCTTAATTAAATGATTACAATAGTCTCTTTAGTATTTTAGTCTTGGAAAAAAAAAAAAGGAGAAGATGAATCAATAATAGTAATCAAAGAAGTGTTAAGTAGTACTTTGTGCACAAAAGGAAGATTGTGGGTAAACTTAAAAAGATAACTCACAATGGTCAAGGTTAGCTTTTTATTAAGGTGTATTGATTCAATAGTATTGCAAGTTTGGTTGACCCATTAGGTTAGCAAACAAAAAACGAAAGTGGAAAACACTTGTGCTTCAACAAAAATGGATTTATACAGTGTCATATGATCATTAGCAGATTTACCAACATGTTGAATAAGACTAGCCATAGATTCCTCTTGATTTTGATGTTTATCATTCATCATCCTCATTATCTCATAATGAACATCATGCACAAGATGCTTATCAAGCAATTTTCTTGCATTAGGCTGAGCATGTACTGTAACATCATCAAGAGGAGTCATCTGCTCAAGATAAAATAGATCTTTGGCACACAAAGATACCATTTTCTCCTGAGACTTGTAATTAAGTCTCTTTCCCTTATACCAATCAAGATATCTAATGATTTGAAAAAATGTCTCCATCGAGTGTTCCTCCTTTTTTACGATGTTTGCAAAGTGACTTTTTATTCAAGCTTGTTATCCTTCTTCATTCAACCCTTTAACAATTTCAGCCTTATTGGTAAGATATGATGTAGGATCCAAGTCTTTGATACTTGAAGCAATGTGCTTTTGCTTCTTGTTGTACCAAATAAAAAGCCATGTTGATAGTTAGCAAAGGATCCATTGACAAAATGTGATTCCTTATGAACTCAAACCATTCATTCAAGTCCATGAAAAATTGTGTTAGTTTGCTATTCAAACTCCATAATTCACTCTTTCAAATCATAAGTAAAATATTCAAGCCTTCCACAACAACAAGTAGGATAAGTATGTAGTACTTGTATTTCATCCCAAAGCCTCTTTAACTCATTGTAATACACACTTAACAATTTACTTCCTTAGTTTATATTGCTTATCTCATGCTATATCTGAAAAATAAGGAGACTATTACCTTGTCCATATTGTTTACTCACTTCTTTCCACAATCATAAGCAAATTGAACAAACAAAAAAATTTGTGAAAATTCACTTACCGTCAAATTCAATAGCCTACACCTAACCATGTAATTACATCTTGTCCAATGAATCAAATCAGGTGAAATTTTCATTATTTTTCAAAGTTTATTGTTTCCTCAATAACCCTATCTTAAGTTTTGTTCCTAATCTCATTTTAATCGATCTACTCCAAGTTAAGTAGTTAGTGCCATTAAAAATAATGTTTCTTATCTCTAGACTCGATAAATTTGAGCTCAAAGGGAATAGAGAATGAAAAAATTATCAATTCATTTTGATTGCGATGATTTGTATCTACTTGCAATCCCATCGTAGCAGCTATGAAATCGAATCAACTCATTAACTCTATCGAAAATTATCAACAAATAAAGAGATTACCTCATTTCTATGCTCTAATACCAAGTGAAGTGTTGTGGATTAGCAATTGAGTTAATTGATAGAAGTAAATTTTCAGAAAGAAAGTTTTAGAGAGGTAGAATGCTTGATATTAGTGCAACTCACTCATAATAGACTCTATTACAAAATATATAAAAACTCTAACTGACTCTATCCTAGCTCCAATGACTATTGGCACTTGGACTATTTACAAATTAACACATGACATAAGCTACAAAATTAAAAAAAAAAAAAAATATTGAGCATATAAAAATGAGTGCATATACCCTTACAATATATATATATATATATATTTTGGAAAATACCCTTACAAATTAAAAAAAAATATGTTCATTACAACCCTCAGTTTTCTTTTCCTTCATAAATATATCAAAATAGTAATAAAATGGTTGAAGATCATTAAAATAATCACTATTTTCTATTTAAAATGCATTTAGGCTATAAATTCTTCATTTCTTAAATGATTACTTTCTCATATTTTTGTGTTTACGTAGTATTGAATAGTCAATAGGAGTATAAAAGTGCTTGTTTTTAACCTTGAGGGGACCTAAAACTTATTTTAAAAGTTAAGCAAACTAAAAGCCCATTTACTTGAGAGAAATAACTATTTATTCCCCTTTCATTCTACACAAAGCTTTATTAGAGCATCTTTATCCACGGAAGTTGCTTAAAATGTCATGTTAGCATTTAAAATAACTCAACCTGTTAAGTAGCTTACTACTTTATTCCTAGTTACTTATCTACTTTTTTTTTCTTAAATTTTTATAGGTCTCATTTTATTTTATTATCTAAAACAATGTTTTTATTTTTTTTTTTATAAAGATTAAGTAAGTATAAAATGACCCATGGAAGAAGGAGTGAAGGGGTTGCTTTTTGTAAAAATTAAATAAGTGTAAAATCTCCAAAAGAAGAAAGAGTGTGAGGGTTGCTTGTCATAGCAATTTTAGTTGCTAATCAACTTAAACAAGCAACCTACTTTATTGCACCAGTAACTGCCACATCACTCATATTTCTTAGAGTTTACACCAAGTACCTAGGGATAAAGATGCTTTTATGGTGTTTAGTTGAGGGGAATGGAAATTTATAACAGTATCTTTATTCATGGGTTGCTTAAGGAGTTGCTTGAAGTGTCATGTCAGCATCTAAAGTAACTTTTCTTATTAAGCAACTCTCTAGTTTATCCTTAGTTACTTTAAGAAAGTTATTTATCTATTTTTTTAAAATTTTTGTGGGTCTCATTTTATTTCATTACCTTAAAATAATGTTTATATATTTTTTTATAAAGATTAAATAAGTGTGAAAGGATTCGCCAAAAAAAAAAAAAAAATGTAAAAGGGCTTATGGAAGAGAAGTGAGAGGATTGCTTGCCTAAGCAACTATGGTTGCTAAGTAACGCAACAACCAATTCACTTTATTGCACAAGCAATTGCCATAACACCCAGATCCCTTTAAATTTCCACCAAGTACTAGAGGATAAAAATACTCTAATGAATTGCTATTATGTAAAATAATAATAATAATTCGTGTCCCTACACTCATGAATTATCATTTAATAGTTTATTTTCAATTTTTGTGATAAATATGTCTATCTTAAAAATATTACTTATACAATTATTATCTATTTATAATAAAGACAATAAGTATTATATATATTTTGCTTTTACTTCAACAATTACTTGTTTTATGTTTTATACCATGTGAGCATTGTAATAGTTATTACAATTTTATTATATTTTTATTGAATTGAATTTAAATCCCTCGTTTAATACGATGAAGCGAATGAGCCATAAATGCATATAATGCACTATTTTGACTATAAATCGAGCAACTATAGCTTATTGTAAAATTTTGGGTAAAAGGAAAAAATGACTTTAAAAAAAAAAAAACTCATTGTACAAAAAGAATATAGAAAAAAGGAATACAATAGAAGGGTTCGGTTATATAAACTATAGCACCAACATATTTTAATCATGCAAATAAGATAATATATAGTATAGGATTTATAATTGTTCTACAAGCGTTGAGAGTCCCATATTGCATGATATACATTTATGATCTCTACCATACTTGTATTACACCAATATTTTTTATTGTTCTATTCCATAACATTAATCATTATCAAACCTCTTAGCATGTAAATGCGTATAATTCTATAACATAGCTAGCTTTCGTATTATATAACTTTACATTTGAAATACTTTTTTTTCAAAAAGGTCACAAACTCATACCCTTGCAATTGTCAATGAAATAATAACACCTGTCGAAATTTCAATAGGTTTTATCAACATTGATTTAGCTCATGTTGAAATTTCTGCCTATGTATAGATAACACCAGCAAATAAATGGTTACTCAATTTTATGTTAATATTATTAATCATTTATCTTTCCCTCATGCAGTTTGAAATGAAGATTGTAATTTACAAAACCAATACAATAACTTTTTTTTCTTTTTTCACTACAATAAAATTGGATTTTAGAGAGAAAATTTTATCTCAAAAAGTAAATTTCTATCACAAAAATCATCATCATTAATTGTATTTGTGAAGATAGAACTCTTTTACTAATTTTCCATCACAAAATTTTTGTCTCAAATGTCAATTTTCTAATGGTTTTTGTAATGTAAACTATCTAGCTAATTAACTAAGGAATTTAGGGGGGACTTGCTTATTCAAGGTTAAATTATTATTAATTTTATGAATTATATACTTGTTTTTTCATTATTTTCGCTTCATATCTACTTGTAATTAATATTTTAACGTATATATATATCTATATATGTATTTAGTTTGGTATTAAAATTAGGACACCTAAGACTTATGCGAGGTAAATAAAAATTCAAAGATGTTAATACTAAAAGAGAAGAGTTTCCAAAGTTTTCTTTAATTTGATTTTCATATATACATGCATAATTTTAATATTAAATGAATGTTTTCAAAATAGAGGAATAATATATAAATATGCAAAATGTAAAACATTCAAACATAAATACACAAATATGTATATATACACATATATAGTAAAACTGAAAAGAGTTGAAAAATAATATTGATATATATTTTCATTAACTCATTTTCGTTTTCCTTTCTGCAAGTGTTTGATATTATAGTGTTAACATTGGGAATTTACACTATGTTTGCCCGATTTAAATCAAAGATGATAAGACACTGGTTGATGCATTAGTATTATGTCTATATGTGAATGTGTTCTTGTCTATGTGTGTGTGTGTTTTTGTAGTATACCGTACTAGGCTCCACTCACTCTTGTCTTTTTTAGGTACAACTACTATGTTGTAGTTCTTAAAGTAAACATGATAGCTTACTAGTGGATTTTGAAGGGACAATGCTAGAGTTAATATATTTCAAGAAGACTAATAATCGATAATATGTTAGTATGTAGTGTGAAGAATTATTGACCTTAGTTGATATGTTGTGTAGTATCTCCCTACTTGAATTAGATCATTTAGTTAGTTAGGATGTGTCATGATAGTTTAAATTATTGATGGACTCAATAATCACTAGCGTTGTATATCTCATTACATGTGGAAGTTTTACAATTGCAGATTCAATGTGGATGTAATTAAAGTGTGTTTAGGGTAATTAATGTTTATGGAGATGATTTAGCAGATTTTGAGCCTTTATGTATCTATATCTATTATGGATATGTGGTGGGTTATAAATGTCCCTTAATTTATGGTGTTACATTCATCTTATTAGTAACGTGTACTAATTCAATAATATTGACAAGTTTGTTGACCAATTGGGTAAGTGAGCAAAAATGAATCTGCAAAAACCTTGTGGTTCAACAAGAATGGATTTATATGGTGTCATATGATCACTAGCATCTTAATCAACAATCTAAAAACCAAAGTTACCAATCATAGTGCTAAAGTAGGACAAAAAAAGGATATTTACTAACAAGTTGAATAAAACTAGCTAGAAATTCCTCTCAAGTTTGATTTTTATCAATCATCATCCTCATCAACTCTTGATGAACATCATGCACAATATGCCTATCAAGCAATTTTCTTACATCAAATCGAGCATTTACCTTAACATCATTAAGATGAGTTAGTTGCTCATGATTTAATGGATCCTTGGCACACAAAGACGTCATTTTCTATTGAGACTTGGAATACCCTTATACCAATCAAGATATCCTATGATTTGAAAACATGTCTCAATCAAGTGTCCATCATTTTTGCTACATTTCCAAAACAATTTGTTATTCAAGCTCCTTTTCTTTTTTCATTCAACCTTCTAACAATTTCTACCTTATTGGTAAGATATGCTATAGAATCCAAGTCTCCAGTACTTGAAGTAATGTGCTTTTGCTTTCCAACTTGTTGTACTAAATATAAAGCCTTGTTAACAATTGGATAAGGCTCCATTGACAAAATGTGATTCCTTACCCAATCAAATCCTTCCTTCAAGTCCATAAAAAATTGCATCATTTTGCTATTTAAACTCCACAATTTACTCTTTCAAATAACAATTACAATATTCAAGCCTTCCACAAGAAAAAGTAGGATAAGCATGTAGTGCTAGTGTTTCATCCCAAAACCTCTCTAACTTTTTCAATACACACTCACCAATTGATTTCCTTACCTTACATTGTTTATCTCGTGTTGAATCTAAAAAAATAAGGGGACCACTACCTTGTACATATTGTTCACTCACTTTTTTCGATAAACCATAAATCGATTGAACAAAAAAAAAATTACGGAAATTCACTTTACATCAAATTCAACAGCGTATACCTAAACATGCCATCACATCTTGTCCAATGAATCAAATTAAGTGAATTTTTATTAAGTTTCAAAATTGTGTCGTCAATAAATAACCCTAACTTGAGTTTTGTTCTTAATCTTATTTTAATCGATCTACTGGAAGTTAAGTAGTTAGTGCAATTAAAAATAATTTTTCCTATTGCCATACTCGATACATATAAGCTTGGAGAAAATTAGGAATAGAAAATCATCTATTCTTTTTAAGTACGATGATTTGTATATACTTGTAATTCCATCGTTGCAGCTAAGAAATTAAATTAGATCTTAAATAGTAATGAAACTTATCAACAAATAATGAGGATTGCCTCATTTTCATGTTCTAATAGTATGTGAAGTGTTGTGGATCAACCATGGAGTTAACTAATGGAAGCAAAATTTGAGATGAATAGACTCTATTGTGAAATATATACAAACTCTAACTAACTCTATCATAGCCCTAATGTTAATTGACACTTGGATCATTTACGAATTGACACGTGGCATAAGCTACAAAATACAAAAATAAAGTAAATATCGAGCATATAAGCTTTATACTCTTTTAACTTTTTAAATATGTACTAGCCACTTAGCTTTTAAAATGAATGTTCATATATTTTATAATTATTTTATTTTATTTTGGAAAATACCTTTACGAACTTAAAAAATGTTTATAACAACTCTCAGTTTTCTTATTCTTCATAAATATATCAAAATGATAACAAAAAGATGAAGATAATTAACATAATCATTATTTACTATTTAAAATGCATTTGGGCTGCAAATTCTACTTTTCTTAAATTATTTTATTTATATATTTATGTAGGGCTGAATGGTCAATGAAATTATGACCATGCTTGATTTTCACGTTGAGGGACCTAAAGCTTATTTAGAAGTTATACAGATTAATTTCGCTCTAATGCACTTTTATGAGTATAGATTTGGGTATTTATAACTCATCATAGATGTCATGTTGCAAAACAAGGTCAAAGAGTGTCTGGCCTAACCACGTATAATACTTAAATATTGCACGCAAGGCTATCTTAAACTACCATTTATTATGATTGTTACAAATCAGTTTTAACTTTTGAAACCATATAATTAGATTTTGAAATCAATTGGGTTAGTAACAGAAAATAAAATTTTATAATTATATTCCACAAGCTACTTTCATGAGTAGATCATCATCCATATTACATATTAGTACCAACCATAAAGTCTTAAACAAAATGTAGTACAATATGTTCAATGATCTTAATTGTTATACTCATTGAGAAACTCCTTGAAGTTCGTGCTATACCTCATGTAGTGATAAGAATCATCATTAACGTCATCACCTGAAATAAGGAAAGCAAGTCAAAGCCCATTGCAATAGTAACACAAACACAAGAGATAGATCATGTGCATCTATTCTAAATGTAATGCAATAGACAACAATTTACATATTTTAAATTTTGGTGTAGAAGTCAACAATGGAGTACCTACACTCTAGCAACACACTAAAAACCTGGGTGTCCTGAGTAGTGGTAATTGCTCAGGAGGTTGATATAAGTAGCCCAAATACTTATATCCCCAATAGAAATATCTATTGAAATAGCTTTTGTTTACGGTTTACAGCTATTACACATATCTCCTTATATTAGTTCATAAATCATTTAGTTCAATCAGTGTCATAAACGTAAACTAGACCATGTTACTTCTCACCAAGCATAAGAAAATGATATTCCAATATTGTTTCCCCTATCAACTATCCACCAAGCTACTAATGATTGTCATTAACAATGATAAGAGGTGACTTATGCACCTAACTACTGTGCTATGATCACCTAGTAAGGTTTGTCACTCCTCGAATTGGATGAACAACCACGCATAATCAACAATCAATTATTAAGATGTCTTTAAATATTAGTTTATTTATGATACCTATCATAACATACAACACATAAGTTATTGCATACCTGAGTAGATACTTGAAATCTATTATGAGCTAAACAGTCGACTTGAAAGTATGTAGCAGTTGTTTAAAGAAAACATTTCTTATAAGAATGAAAATCTACAAGTAATGTTAAATTCACATTCAATTTTTCAACTTAGGTAAGGTCTTATACAAGAACTTAAATTAGTACTTATATATATACATTTATTATTTATTTTTTTTTATTTTTTAAGAAACAAAGAATTTGTTTCTATCAAGATTGAGATCGTGATTCACATCATTGGCATTGCCACATCTGTGATCAAAGGTGTCTTAAATTTTGTAAAAGACATAGAGAAGATCACACCTAGCATTATGGTCATGATTTGAATCGCGGCTTGGATCGTAACCATGATTTAGGTCACAAAAATTAGGCTGAGAGGATTACAAATATTATCACACCCATGATCTTGCCATTTGTAAACAAAAATAAATTTCCCGAGGGGATAATTTTTTGCATCATGCCTGTGACATATAGGGCATTTGTTTTTTTCCAAGTTTTCAAAATTTTACATCACTTAACTAGTTCATACGATCTCTAATTTAGCAGAAACATCACAGCATCAATATATCGTCTTAGTGTCAAGTCAATAAATCCATATACACACTACACATTCATATACATACCTTCAATGTCATAAAACAACAAAAGATTGTCACATGTATGTTTAAGTATTGAATGATCAACTTTGTTATTAAACCTTTACTTATTTAACAACAATAACATTAATAACCTTACATTCAACAATAATTTAATATGTAAACTAAATAAAATCGTCCATTTTATGAAAGGAACAAGACGATCTTTACTACCCTTCTCTTTAAGTTGTAGAAGCTTCTTCAAGATTTATCCCAACCTAATTCTCAATTCTAATCTTCTAAATCACCTAAGAGTTCATTGAAACAGATATTGATTTTTGTGGAAGAAATAAGTAAGTTAATGAATGGAGAAAATAAGTATTACTTTACCTATATTGAACTTATTTGAAAATTGAGAATTTGATAGAGTTTTAGTAAATTTTGAGAGAAATTTTGAAGAAGAAAAATGGAGTTTCCCCAGTTGCAAATAGCGTTAGGTTTAGGGTCTTTTAGGGTGTTATTTTGGTCATTTAACTTAGATGATTATATGAAAAGCTAGGTTTGACTTTAACACCATGTGGTATATATCTAATCTTTATGGAATTATTGGATATATGTGGTGCATGGTAAGGTGTAGACTATGGGTTCATAGGCTTGTATTTAAGTAATTGGGCCTGGGCCTTATATTGTGAAATGGGGTTCTATGGGTTTTAGAGCCTAGAAATAAGAAGCTAAATTGGCTTAAGTATTTAGTCAATTTGAAGTAAAAATTTATTTAAGTAATAAAATTTCTTGAAATGAGTTGTGATGCAAATTCTTGTAGATTTAGGAATTGGAATTTAAAAATTTAAGTCCATATGAGTATTTGGAAGTAAAATGGATAAGTAGACAAATTGAGATGAATAATTAAATTATTGAGCTCTATTCATAATTAATTCCTTTTGTAAATTTTATTATGCTCATATACCTAATCACATACTAATATTTATATAATTCTACTAATTAAACTATTTACAACCAATTTCTACACTAATTCAAATTAAGGTTCGAAATTACTCATCTTCTATACTAATTAACCAAAAATATCTAAGTAACTCGGTATGGAAATTTGGAGTTTTTCAATAGAATTTTGGGAAAAAAACAAAAACTCATAGTACAAAACAGAATAATAATAATAATAAATACAATAGAAAGGTTCAATCATAATTTTATATACTATAGCATCAACAATTTTTAATCATGCAAGTAAGGTATGATGTAGTATAGGATTTATAATTGCTCTACATGCGTTGAGAGGCCTATATTGTATGATGTACATTTAGGATTTCCATCATACTTGTATCACACCAATATTTTTTTAATGTACCATTCCATAACGTTAATCATTATCGAACCTCCTAGCATGTAAATGCATACAATTCTATATCATAGCTACCTTTCTTATTAGATGCCTTTACATTTGAAATAATTTTTCAAAAAGGTGACAGACTCATACCTTGCAATTGTCAATGGAATAATAACACCTGTTGAAATTTTAGAAAGTTTATCAACATTGATTTAGCTGATGTTGAAATTTTTGCCAATGTACATATAACACCTGCAATTGGCTCCTCAATTTTATATTAATATTATTCACCGCTTATCTTTCACTCATGTGTATGAAACGAAGACTGTAATTTACAAAACTAATGCAAAAACTTTTTTCCTTCTTTTTTTTTCATTACAAGAAAATTGGGGTTTTTTTTTTCATCTAGAAAACATGACTTTAGAGATAATTTCTTTCTTAAAAAGTAAGTTTCTATTTATAAAGATAAAACTGTTTTAATCAATTTTTTTTTGACGAAAATTCTACCTTTTAAATATAAAATTTTTTAATGGTTTTTGTAATGTAAGCTATCTAATTAATTAACCTAAGGAATTAGGGGGGCTTGCTTATTCGAGGTTAATATACTCAAAAAACAGCCGCCGACGATTTGCACATGTTATTTTTCAGAAACTTATTATGCTTGCAACTCTGTCTAATAATAATGATTAAAGTTAGCTATTCTAGGTTACTAACAGGGTTCCCAGCCCTGGATACATCGATAATGGCTAAATTGTAGGGTACGAGTAACACATTAAAATATAGTGAAATGATCCAAGCATTGATCGACTCTCAAATGTGTAGTTATAGAGAATATAGACTCTTAAATGCATCTTTGAAAATAAGCCCTATAATGCATAGAATCTATAAACATGGGTCCATCTTTTGCAAAATTTTCATGGTATAATGATAATGTAATAAAAATTCTCAAATTATCATTTGAAAAACGAAGCACTTAAACATGAAACAGAAGTTTTGTAGGGCCTCTATCCTATAAATTTTATCCTTTTTTTACATCTTTTACCTTTGGAAGTACTGACTTATTGGCTTCAAATATTGACAATTGTGTAAATGAACGAAATTCAATGACATAATTGGCTCATTTTTTGGATGGCTGATCATGGAGAAAAAGCCTCATGATTTCCGACCATGAAATGCACACTTTAAATATCTAAAAGGAGCTAACAAGTATATATGTATAAATTTATATATGTGTGTGTATGCATTTATTTGTATGATCATAAGCTGTGTAAATTAACGTGATTTGCAAAGACTATCAAATATTAATTATATATAATATATTAATATATGAAACAATTACCGTTTCATTTTAGATCATCTAACTCATTATCTAAATATTGTATTAATTATTAAAATTATTATAAAAGATATTTTAATGATTTGGTAATTGTTGGATATAGATGTAAGTGGTTTAGTAACTTGGGGGATTGGTCTGAAAAAAAGAGAAAAATAAAAAGGCATAAAACTGTGGAATATTTTATTGATATATAAACTATATATTGATTGGACAATTTATGACCGGATTTTCTTGAATAGTCTTCAGATTAGAATTTTTTATATCCGAGAATTCAAAACTAGGCAAGTGGGGTGTGCGGAGAGCAAGCAGTACAGAGACTCTGCCACGTGGCACCAAAGGATTCCACAGTGACCATTATCTTATTCCCCCCACAGGCCACAGCTCTAGTCTTATATAAGAACATTCCGTGTGCGTTCTTGTTTTGGTATAATAATGTAACCCCAGACCCCTTCCCTTAAGGAGAAAGGAAACAAACACAACCATATATATTCATATATGCCCTTTTTCTCTTTTGTTATCTTTCATCCATGAACATGGGAGGAATCGACCTTAAAAATCTCGACATAGCCGAAGTTAATGGAATCAAGGACGAGGACGAAGATGAGAACATAATAATCCAATCATCATCATCATCATCATCATCTTCCTCACTTCACGAGTCAAAATTCAAAAGGGTGTGTGTCTTTTGTGGTAGCAGCACAGGCAAAAAAGACTGCTACCGTGATGCTGCACTCGAGTTGGGACAAGAGCTGGTACGTAATTTAAATTTAGATACTTATACACATATGTATACATAAAATACATATATATATATTTATTTATATTATTCTCTATATATAGTATGAATTATTTATTACCTATAATTGAAATTTAAAGGTGTCGAGAAGATTGGATCTTGTTTATGGCGGAGGCAGCATCGGATTGATGGGTCTGGTATCTCAGGAGGCTTATCGTGGCGGTTGTCACGTTCTTGGGTTAGTGTTATTTATTATTATTATTATTATTATTATTATTATTATTAATTTATAAATTATATACTCGTTTTTTTTCATTATTTTCACTTCATATATACTTGTAATTAAATTTTTTTACGTATTATATATCTTTATGTATTTAGCTTGGTATTAAAATTAGGAAAACCAAGGCTTATGCAAGGTAAAGAGAAGAATTTTCAAAGTTTTCTTTTCTTTTGGTTTATATACACATATGTATATTATAAATATAAAATAAAAATGATTAGAAGTTTACACTATACTCGACAATATTTGTGCAACATGGTTTTTTTTTTAATAATTTTTTATAATTCTAATTTGGGTTCTAATTAATTTGTTGCAGAATCATTCCCAAAACCTTAATGTGTAAAGAGGTCAGTCATACTCATACATGTATAATATTACTGTTTCTGCCTAAATTATTCTGTTTAATACGTAGACGTCTCTAGCTAAAACAAAAAAAGAAAATTATATAGTTTGACCAGTTGGCTTTGACAAATAATTACTAATTATTATTATAATATAGTGTGTTTACATATAATTGAAATTGACCACAGTTAACTGGGGAAACTGTCGGAGAGGTCAAAGTTGTAACAGATATGCACCAACGGAAAGCTGAAATGGCCCGCCATTCTGACTGTTTTATTGCTCTACCAGGTCTCTCTCTCCCCCCTCTCATGGTCTGATTATTTATAAACAACTCGCAAGTAAATATTAATTATTTTTAATATATTTAATTATATTTATATTTACAATTTTTTTTTCATATGTCGTAATATAAATGGTAGCAGGACTTGCATTATCTATTGAACACGTTTCCTCTTTTGTTTTCTGTTTCCCACGGGTGTCATCAACCCTACCCAAAAGCTGGCCTTGTCCTCGTATGTTTTAAGGAAGTGAATTTATCGAAAATCGAAACATATGTATGCAAAAGTTACCATCCAGCTTGCGTCTCTCTCTCAATTATTATATGTCAAGATTCTTGTTTTCTTTTCGTGTTCTCTGTCGAACCAAAAAGAATAAAACAAGCTGAATCAATCTCGGTGACATTCCTCTTTCCCAAAATCTTAAATGAAATCATACATAAGAGAGGTGAATGCTGTGTGATGTATGTTCCTCTTTCTGGCTGCCAAGGACAAATAATTTATCATGCAAAATACTTTACATCAAATATAATGATATGTATGTATTTAATTAACTTTTCTATTTCTTAAAATTGAACGTTTAGATAATTATGTGAAATACATGGTTTTAGACCCTTTTCATTATTATATCTTAATAATAAAAAAATAATTATTATAAATAAATAAATAAAGTGCAAAATCAAGAGTAGAGAAGATACATGCATTTTTTAAAAGGATTTTAAGGTGTAAATACTCATTTAAAAATATACGAATACCAAGTGCACATAAAATTGATATAATGGAGCTGGATTACGCTTTACCAAAAACGTTAACATGCCTATAGTTTTACTAAGGCGTGTTTGTTTTGTTTCCAGAACCTTTTTTCTTTTTTTTTTTTTAATCAATATCTTTTGCAATTAAAGTTTTATGAAAATGAAACATCATAGTGGTAGTTTTAAGATGCTGGAAATCTAAACACTTTTAGAGGTAAGTGATGATCAATATGATACTTCAATAATCGAAAAAATGCTTATAAAGATAGGAAAGTCGATTTTTCTTTTGTTAAATAAAAATTAAATTTCCATTTATTTTAATTTTTTCATATATGATCGCAACGAAATGAAGAATTCGAATCTAATATCTTTTAATTAAGATATTAAGCTGATAATACTAGGCTATAAGTACATTAATATCATATTTTTCATCACGACTGTTGATATATTGCAAATATAGTCTCCTGGTATTATCCATCGCTTAAAAACAATATTAACCATAAAAAAATTTGTCACAATCAGTCGACTTTACTCTTAAAGTTAAACAAACATGATTAAGAATAAGGAAATTCATAGTAACACCTGTCCTGATTCTCGGGAGAAACATCGCACGACTCTTATTATAATGGAATGGAATAATACGAAAATTATGCATGGTTGACTGGTGGTGGTGATTAATTTTCAGGTGGCTACGGAACTATGGAAGAGCTATTGGAAGTAATTACATGGGCCCAGCTTGGCATACACGAAAAGCCCGTAAGTTGCCCTCCTTTTAATATTCAGATAAATTATTGCTGGATTATGTCTCAAAAATTAAATATTATAAGAATTTTGATATTTTAAAATATCATATTTATGGAACTTTTGACAGTTATAAACACTGAATAATTTTTCTACGATTAAAATTTCAGATTAATTTCTTGTATTTGTATACAGTAATTAAATTAAAATCTTTTGAGTTGATTTATTACCAATTTTATCTGTATTAAATAATAAAATATTAATTATGTCAAGAGATCTTTTAGATTAGATGATGAATTGTCTAAAATAAAAAGTTAATGTACTCATAAATATATATATATGTATGTAAATGATTGGTTCGATATTTCTATGGAAGAAAAAAAATTCTAGCGTCAAGTATTCTCAACAAATAACTGGAGCACACCAAAGAAATTCACGTATTTTTAGTAGTTTTCAAGAGGTTTCTTTGGTATTTACTTTTAATTAATTATTTCACAACACTTTTAATATTAATTAACATGTTTCTTATTACAAGATTCCATATTGATGACTATATAGGAAAAGAAATAAATATATTTAGAAGAAAAGTGATGTGAATTAAAATTATTTCAAATACATGATACTAAAAAATATTAATTAATATTTTTCTTGATAATATTTGAAAAATTTAAGATGTCACACCTAGCATTTAAAACCAAACATAGCTCTATTTCGTGCTAGCACACAATTTCATAAAATCCCCACTCATATATGTCTGTGATTGGATGGATCCTCCAAACTTTTCTGAATCATTCGATTTGTATTGCGGCTTTGTATATTCACTATTCACAACATATTGGTTTTGTGGATCTAACAATTCATAAATGTCTTCTTTGGACCTATGCAACTTGCTTTTTACCAATTTGACTATTGATGATTCATAGACATATATTACGTTCAAAATGTTAGTAATATTAAGTATCCAGGAAACTAAGTTCTTTGGATTCGGAATTTCTTTTCCTTACATTTCCATTTTTTTTTTCAATTTTCAAATAAGTGGATAAAATTATTAAAAGTTTTATTAATTACCTTACAGTATAAAAAAAAAAAAAGAAAAATCAAGTAATAACATATCATAGTATATGTATAATATGAATCATAGCTTTTTTAAAAGCTAGCAATAATACTATTAACGTTGATCCAAATATATACGTACTAGTTGTATATATACGTAGTGTGTCGTAAGTAAATCTTTTTAACGCCATTGTGTTATTATTTATTTATTAATCTTTTTTTTTGGCAATTTAACTATTAATCATATGCATAGCAGTATCGAAGGGAAGGAACTGGATAATAATTTGGAGTTGGAAATGAAGAGATTCCAATTTTTTCCAAAATTTTCACTTTCCCATACACTTAATATGATTCATTATAAATGGTATAAGAATCTACACTGAAAAGGGAAAAATGTCAAATTTATATATAAACTTCTGAACTTTGAAGTAGTTATTAATATCTATTCAAACTTTTAATGGTTGTTATTACTTTCTTGCTAAAACTATTTGCCATGTTTTATGCTATGAAAGAGAAAGCCTATTAGCACTCACTAGTATGTGTTAAGAAAAAACATAAAAATTAAATGATATATTATTTTTTTATGTTAAAAAATAGAGTAAAATATTAAGGATGTAATAAAAATAATTAATAAATTTTAATTGAATATTAAACTAATTGCTTTAAAATTTAGATATCAAATTAAATTTTTATTTATGATTGAGGTACTACATTATTATAAAAAAAAAAAAAGGAAGCTTGTCATCATGTCTTTTAGCAAGTCTTTTGAATACATGTCAATAAAAAGCTATGTCATCCTTACCTAATTTTGATAAAATGACGTGTTTAATTTAGGTGGGGTTACTCAATGTGAATGGATATTTTGATCATTTCCTCACCTTCATCGACAAAGCAGTAGATGATGGCTTCATCAAGCCCTCAGAACGTAACATCTTTGTCTCAGCCACAAATGCTAAAGACCTCTTACAAAAGCTAGAGGTTTAAGTTTCGTTTTCTCTCTTCCTTCATCTGCCCACTGCATTGTCATTTTCATTCTTTTTTTTCCTCCCCAGTGAATTGACAACTCGCTGTTCACATTATCATCATTCGTTTAATTTTTCACCATTTTTACCTGTATACATAAATTCTTCATGTGATCATGAAATTTCAGGAGTACGTGCCTGTGCGTAATGAAGTGGTGGCCAAAGCAAGATGGGAGGTTGAACAAGTGGAGCTCAATGCAATTTTGCAAGCGGAGATAGCTCTTTAATATCTTCACCGCTGCTTGGGTATCGATGAAGTTGTTAAATATCATATTCAATTGAGGTTTTTGCTTGTCAAATTTTATAACATGTTTTTAACTTATACTATAATAAACGCTTATTGATCCAAATATAAATTTATAAAAAAAGAAGAAGAAGTTAAAGTAGTAAATTTGACAAGCTAAAAACTGATTAACTATGGTATTTAGAATCTTCAAATGTTATATGTATAATTTAAAAGAATAGAAAAAATAGGGATATAAGAAGGGAGGGAATATTCTCTTTCTTTTATTTTTATATATTTCTCAAATGTATCTATAATTTGTAATAGGTGAAACAGTAAATGATAACTATTTCTAGGCTAGCCTAGAGGGTAGGATTGTCGGTTCCTCTGGATGCCTACTTTGTAAGGAATCAAAGATAAGGATGCGTGTACATTGAAAAGGACATATGCATGGGGCAGGAATTTTCTCTTTATTAATTTATTATGTGATTATTCTTATAAATCATTTTCTTCATTTTCAAAGTAGTTTCATGAGTTTTCTATTTCCGGCAACTGTATACATATTTTTATGGAGCACAAGTTGGACCAGCCTCCTTCCCCAGTAAATTTTTAAAAGATTTAATAGGTATTTATATCATCATTTTATATATAATGTGTAAATATTAATAAGGTTTTATTTTACATAATGCATAAATCAAGGGGGAAAATTATTTAAGAAACTATTCTTTTCTTTATTATGTATATTAAAATTTTATTACTATAGACCACTATACATCTATACACATGATATATAATACCTATTAAAATACAACTTTTTTATAAAGAGTATGATATATAAAAAAAAAAAAATTTGTTTGCATAATAATATAATCCTTATATGAATTATATATAGCACTTTCAAAAAATTGGATGTCCTTCAACCATTCATCTATTTTCCTTTTGTTTTTCCCCCTCATAATGCAGTTTTGTGGGAGATACACGAAAAATTTTCACATAAGTAACTATTCTTGAATTATTTCTTTATGGGAGTTATAGATTAAAAGATTCTAAGAATGATACTCGGCAGATTTTTTATAGAATATTTGGCGCACCTAACCTAATACGTACCTTATAGGATGATTATGTATAAGGCTTAAGATAGGTTTTAAAACCTTATGCAAAATTCTATAGGATTTTTTGTTAGGTTTCGGGATAGATAATTGAAACCCGAACCTGCTAAAAAATTATTAAATTTATTTCAACTAAAAAATTAAAAGTCAAACTAATTTTAAGTTTATCTATTATACATATCAGTTTAATTTAATAAATGATATATATATATATATATTTAAATTTATAGAGCTTCATGTTTAATAATATTTGATTTTAATTAATCATTGTGCTTTGTTACAATATTATGAAAATAGAGAATAAAATTAGAAGGATTTATTCTATATAAAGATATTAATAAAGAAAATTTCATCAGTAAACAGAAGGAAAATCATCAGTTTATGTAAGTAACGACAAAAAAGTTTTTTTTTTTCTTTTAAAAATAACTTTAAGCATATAATAGTCGTAAGTTAAATATCATTGGGTTTATTAAGTTATGGTATAAGTATCCTATAGGTCTATCAAGTGGATTTTTTTTTTTTTTTTGGCATAAATGAATTTTGTGTTTATGGATAAAATTGCGGGATATTAGATTTAGACTTGGATTAAATCCATACCAAAGCCGTCTCGATTGGATCTTGACGTGTTCCAATAAGAATGCCGTCACACTTGTTGGAGCTTTCATGGCCCGCCCGGGCAGAGCTATTATTGACCGGACGCGACGACGTCAGGGTTTTCGGGAAAGATGCATTCCACCCTATACAAATATGGTTGATCAGGTACTTACTCTATATAGGAACCTACCGCGTTTTATGTGCCGGTGCCCTAGTGATCTATGGGTCAATCGGCTTAGACTCGTAACCAGCCAATTATATGCCAAGGGCACTACGGATATTATATTACATATATCCATTCTTTACCGGGGGGGGGGGGGGGGGGGGGGGGGGAATTGTGTATATATATAAGTATGCGAGTTACAGTTTGCAAGCATACGGACTTAATACAACATGACACATGTAAAAAGAAGAAGAAAAAAAAAAAAGGTGCAAGACTGTGTTCCCCAGCGAAGCATAAGCATAAGCATAAGCATAATAGGCACGCGAAAGTTCATTAGCTATCCAAGCACGAGTATTAACGTGCAAACAAGTTGAACCGAACTAGGTTTCTATCAGTTTAAATTTGGACTCATATAGCTAAATGAGTCTAAATTCGACTCATTTATATATATATATATATATATATAATATTATATTAATATATTAAAAAATATTATATTAATATTTTCTTATATATATATATTCAATAGGCCCTTAACGAGTATAGACTCATACCACTAGTCAATTATATGCCAAGGGCACTACGGATATCATATTATATGTATCCATTCTTTGCGCGCGCACGCGCGGGGTGGGGTTGGGGGGGAATTTTTGTGTATATATATATATAAGTATGGGAGTTAGGGGTTTGCAAGCATACGGACTTAATACAACATGACACATGTAAAAAAAAGAAAAAAAAAAGGTGCAAGACTATGTTCCCCAGCGTCGCATAAGCATAAGCACAACAGGCACGCAAAAGTTCATTAGCTATCCAAGCACGAATATTAGCATGCAAACAAGTTGAACCGAACTAGGTTTCTATCAGTTTAAATTTGGACTCATTTAGCTAAATGAGTCTAAATTCGACTCATTTATATATATATAATATTACATTTTTAATTATATTTATAATATTAAATTCATATAAATAATTATATATATATATTATATTCAGCAGGCCCTTAACGAGTATAGCTTGTGAGCCTTTAATGAGTCTATTCACAAACCTAGCTCACGAGCCTTAATAGGCTTGTTCACAAGTCGGCTCATAAGCTTAAGTTCAAGTTTGAGCTCGCTTCGTTTCATTTAGCTAAACAAGCCGAGCCTGCCTAAAACGAACTAAGCTCGATAGCTCATGAATAGCTCGACTTGTTTGCATCCTTAATGGGAATATAAACAAGTAGAGTAGCATGTGAGCTTTTTTTTTTAATTTATATTTAAAAAAAATATTTTGAATAGTTTTATATTGTTGTATATTATATTTCATTAAATTAGTTTACTTTATTTTATCATTTATGTAATATTTTGATATTGACAATTGAGAATTTGATAAACGGATATTTTTGAACTACAAATTTATTTTTAAAATAGGGAACTCCATCGTTTTGATATGTTAATCTCCCATGAAAAACAAATAAGATAATTGAATTAAATTTTAATGCAAAATTAATTAATTATATAGAGTCGATGAACAATTTTACAACTTTTTGGAGTTATGGTAATTATAAATTTATTTAAATTATAGAATAATTTTCAATAAGATAAACACAATAACAAAAAAAAAAAAAAAAAAAACATCAACACAGCTTAATACTTCTTAGCCTCCACAGCATTCTAACTAGCCTTTTGGACATTCCAATTAGGAAAACTCATAACTACCTTAATTTTTTATGTTATGAATGTGAAACGATTTAATAGGTATTGCACATCATGTGTTATATACATGTTGTGTGTATAGGGTGAGTGGAAACCTGTTGTATAAGGTACCTACTCGAACCATGCTCAACTTGGTAGATTCCAAGTAGGCACTAAGAGCTAGTAGGTAGGTTCTAGATATAGAATTTTAGGAACCCACCCCCATAGGGTAGAGTATGGATATGAGATCTCGATATCCTATACCTACTATACAACCTGTACTCTATTATATATAAGATACAGGTTCTAGAGTAATCTGTACTCATCCTATAAAAATTGTATAAAATAATATTAACAATAGAATAATGTAATTTATTTATACTAATTTTTTTGTTAACAATAATATTATTTAAGGCAATGATGCCTTTTTTGTATTAATATTTAGTTTTTTGTTGTGCAAATTATTCAACTTTATTGCATTTTTTTTTCATATTCCATACTAATAACTTTTATATTTTAATATTTTCTTATGAAGACATGTTAAATATTAACTAACGCCAAAGATAAGTTGTATTTATGAAGACTGTGTTAAAATGAATAATTTTAAATGTGACTTTGATGAGAGCAAAAGTTATATAAAGATATTTGATAATATTATAAAGGAATAAAAATATAGAAATTTGCCTTGTGTGGGTATGTGTGTTATGTTTTATGTTTACAAGAGCAGCACCGACGAACTGGTTCGATGATTTCAAGCACAAGAAGCAATCAAGCCCTAAATCAAGGTGCAACAAAGGCATGGAAGAGTAAAAATGTGGGGCATGATATATGAGTTCTTCACACTGGCGAGCCGGTGCATATAAGATCGACAAGTTAGTCCAATAAAGTAGAGAACAAAATCCGTCAAGTCCAAGATCCAAGGCATGGAGAGATAAAACTTCAAGATGTGAAGATTACAAATGTTAGACCTGCAAGCTAGTGGAGATATAGACCGGCGAGCCGTTGGCAAATTAATATGACCATTGCGTGCATTAATTATCACCGTCCAACAAACGTTCCCTCCAACAAGCATTTAAGTTTTTGAAAACTATAAATACTCTTTGCCTTGGAGATTCAAATACATTTTGAGAATTTTTAAGAGTTTTCATTTGCAAACAAACAAATTAAGTTTTCTTACTTAATTTTTTGTTCTTTTGTTCATTATTTGTAAATTTTAAATTAGAGAGAGACATTTATTCTAGTGCTTTATTCTTATGTTTGTAAATCTATAAAAGAGCATCTAGAGAGTGAAAGAAATATTGTATTTCCCGAAGTACTACAACTTATGTATTGCTCATCTTGAGAGTGATTTTATTGGTGACAAATAAAGTGGTTGTAAAATCCTTGTTTTGAGGCATTTATGGATCGTGGCGAGTAGGAGGTGGGCCTACGTCCACGTTAAATCTTAGTAAAATTTTTCTTTTCCTATCTCTTTTATTTTTTATATCATAATTTATATTTGGAGTAGTTAAAGCTTGATCTAATCCATTGCATGAAAAATAATTATTTATGCGTTTTAAATCAAATACTCAATTCATCCCCTCCCCCTCTTCCCTTTTGAGTATTCTATAGTGCATTTTCATTTGGTATCAGAGCTAGTATATATCTTCTCTATGCTTAATCGCATAATAAAGTAAAGATCATAGCATTTAATGCACTAGGATTTCTAAAGGGGCAAGCTATAAATAGACCACCACTTCTAAGTGGGAGTAACTACCCATATTGGACGTACATGATGAAAAATTTTCTTAAAGCTCAAAACAGATTAATTAGGAATGTTATGGAAAAGGGACCTTTAAAAATAGAAGGAAAAGAAGAAAAATGTTATAACGAAGAAGATTGGAAGAAATTATATTTAAAAGAGATTACTACGAATATTTTGCATTACGGTCTGAATGAAAGCAATTTCAATAGTATGTATATGTAATTTTGCTAAAGAAATATGGGATGAACTGGAAAAAAAACTTATGAAGGAACTGCTAGAGTTCGAGATACAAAAATAAGTCATTTATGTAGTCAATTCGAAAATTTCAAGATGCTTCCTAATGAATCTATAGATGAAATGCATCATAGATTCATTTATATCATAAACCCCTTAAGTGTACTTGGGAAGAAATTTTCTAACTTGGAAATAAATTCGAAACTTCTTAGGTCACTACCAAAGGATTGGGAAGTAAAAAAGCAATTGAAGAAGCACGAAACTTAAGTGCTATGAGTAAGAAAGAACTCCTTGGAGCGCTCAAAACACGTGAGTTCATCAAAAGCAAGGAGAGAAATCTAACAAGAAGGCTATTGCCTTAAAAGCCGCAAGTCAAGATTCTAGCGATGATGAAAATGAAGATGAAAATGAGGAACTTGCCTTGTTAGCTAAGAAGTTTATGAGGCATAGTTTCAAGTCAAAAAGAGTGAATAATGACAGTATTTCATCCAGACACAAAAACGTGATAACTTGTTTTAAATACCAAAAACTTGGATACATCTAAACAATATTGTCCACTGCTCAAAAAGTCGTCTAAAGGACCAAGAAAGGAAGCACTTATAGCCATTTGGAGGGATGGCGACTCAAGTGACTCCGATGAAAATATGTGCTCCATGCCGCTAGACGGTGAAGCAATCTGGTTCAGATTCTTAAGAGAGAGTTTTTTATTCCACCTAACAAAAAATGACCCAAACTCAAATGGGTAATAAAGAAATAATATTTTATTTTGCAAGGATCTTCAAGTAGGAACAAAAATGGTACTTAGACAGCGACTGCTCTAGACACATGACGGAAGACACATCTAAGTTCACATCTCTAGACTTGAAAATCAAGGGAGTGCTACCTTTAAAGACAATCGAAAATCAACCATTCTTGGTGAATGTAACATTCTCATAAACAAAGATTTAATTATTAAAAACGTGTTGCTTGTTGATGATTTGAAACATAATTTGCTTAGTGTTAGTCAATTGTGTGATAATGGTTTTAAAGTAACATTTCTTGCCAATGTTCTATTGAAAGAATTGACAATAAACAAGCATACTTTGAAGGATGTAGACAAAGAAATATTTACAAAATCAATTTAGATGATTTTAAGTCATCAAATGAGACTTGTCTATATTCTCAAAATAACAATAGTTAGCTATGGCATAGAAAATTGAGACACGCTAGCATGGATGTTATTTCAAAACTTGGTAAAAAGAATCTTGTCAAACGTTTACTAAAATAAATTTTCAAAAGGACAAGATTTGTCAAGCATGTCAACAAGGAAAGTAAACTAAGACTCCTTTTAAGTTTAAGGATGCTATTTCTACTTCTAGACCATTAGAATTATTGCATATCGACTTATTTGGTCTTACTCAAACTCTAAGTTTTGGAGGCAAAAAATACACCTTGGTTATTATTGATACTTTACTAGATATACATAGACTTTCTTCCTTGCATCTAAAAACGAAACAAATCATGTCTTTTTTAGATATTGCAAGAAAATCCAAAATGAAAAAGGTCTTAATATTATATCTATTCAAAGTGATCATGGAGGGGAATTTGAAAATTATAAAATGGATGATTTTTGCAGTAAATATGGCATTGAACATACATTTTTTATACCTAGAACTCCACAAAAAAATGGTATAGCCAAAAGAAAAAATAGAACCTTAATTAAAATAGCTAGAACTATGTTATATGAAAATAACTTACTAAAATATATTGGGGCTGAAGCTATAAATACTACTTATTATATATTAACTAGAGTTTTTATAAGACCAATTCTCAAGAAAATCCCCTATGAGCTTTGGAAGGAAAAAGGACCTAACGTATCTTATTTTCATCTATTTGGCACTAAATATTGCATATTAAACAATAGTAAAGAACAATTGGCTAAATTTGATACTAAAAATGATGAATGATCTTTTTAGGTTTTAGGTTATTCCTTAACAAGTAAGGCATATGGAGTGCTTAATATAAGAACATTAGTTGTAGAAAAATCTATACATGTTTCTTTTGATGATTCTTTGCCTTATTTGTGCTCAAATGATGATATGGATGTTGTTTATGCTGATTTGAATAGAATTTCTCTTGAAAATAATAATAAAGATGATAATGAACATAAAATGGATGTTGTTCATGAATATGATAATCATGATCTTCCTAAATAATGGAAATATGTAAAATCACATCCAAAAGATCTAATAATTAGTGAATCTTCTAATAGAGTATAAAAAAGATCATCTTTAAGGAACATGAGTAATCTTGTTTTTTTTATCATAAATCAAGTTTAAAAATATTGAAGAAGCCTTAGAAGATGAATTTTGGATAAGTGTTATGCGAGAAGAATTAAACCAATTCACAAGAAACAATGTTTGAAAATTGGTTCCTAGACCTGAAAGGAGACTTGTTATTGGAACCAAATGGGAATATAGAAACATGTTTGATGAATCTAGTATAATAACAAGAAACAAAACTAGATTAGTTGTTAAAGGTTATAATCAAGAAGAAGGAATAGATTTTGATAAGACCTTTGTACCAGTTGCTAGACTAGAATCTATAAGAATACTTTTATCATTTGCTGCATTTAAGAATTTTACTCTTCTTCAAATGGATGTTAAAAGTGATTTCTTAAATGGTTTTATAAAAGAAAAAGTCTATGTAGAGCAACCACTGAGTTTTGAGAATAGTGAATTCCTCGATCATGTTTTCAAATTAAACAAAGCACTTTATGGTCTCAAGTAAATTCCTAGAGCTTGGTATGAAAGACTTAGTAGCTTCCTTTTAAACAATAGATTTTCTAGAGGAAAAATTAATACGACTCTATTTATTTAAAATCACAAGTTAGATGCATCGATTATGCAAATCTAAGTAGATAACATTTTGTTTGGAGTTACTAATATGACTCTTATAAATGAATTTGTGGAATCCATGAAGAATGAGTTTGAAATGAGCATGATGAAGAACTCAATTATTTTCTAGGTCTCTAAATAAAATAATATGAAAGTGGAACTTTCATCAATCAATCAAAATACACAAGAAATCTGTAGAAAAAGATTTAAAATGGATAATTGTAAAATAAGTCCTACACCTATGAGCACAAATGTAAAACTTAATAAAGATGAAAATGGAAAAAATATGTGTGGAAAGTTTTATAGAGGCATGATAGGCAGTTTGTTATATTTAATAGCTTTTAGACCTGATATCATGTTCTCAGTATGTGTATTTGTACAATTTCAATCTTGTCTAAAAGAATCACACTTGAGTGCAGTAAAACACATTTTCAAATATCTTGCAGGCACAATTAAAATTGCCTTGTGGTATCCAAAGTTTACCTCTTTTAATCAAATTAGATACTCTGATGCTGACAGGGTGCAAAGTAGATCGGAAAAGTATAACCGGCACATGCTACTTTCTTAAAAATTCCCTAATATCTAGGCACTCAAAGAAACAAAATTTAGTTGCCCTTTCAACTGCTAAAGCTGAGTATGCAGCTGTCGGCAGCTGTTGTGCATAAATTTTACGAATGAAAGAAACTTTGCTTGATTATGGTTTAAAATATGAAAATGTTTCAATTTATTGTGATAATACAAGTGCTGTAAATTTGATAAAAAAAATCCGATTCAATACTCAAGGACCAAGCATATGAAAATTAGACATCATTTTATTAGTAATCATGTTCTAAATAGAGATATCAGCTTGAATTTGTTGATACAAACAATCAAATTGCTAATATTTGCACTTTACATAGAGATTAGGCATGACCAAGCAAGATGAGTGCTAAATATTATTAGGCTAAGTTGGTTTAGAGCTTGCTTTTAGGCTAAACTAGTTGCTAAATATAATACATACATCTAAATCTGACATGCTTTTGAATTGATCTATTTTTGGATGTTGCATATCTGATACATACCGACTCACTGGTGGGTACAGGACCGGCTTGCCGGTCTGTACTCGAGGAGTCCATCAAGGGGTCGATTGACCCTCAATTGACTCTGTGGATTTTATGTGAATAATTTGTTAATACTAGCTCATTGTTAGCCTACTTCTCATATGCACATATATGTTCTTCTCTCTCCTCTATTATTTCTTCCTTTACATCCTCTCTCTTTCGTGCTTTCTTTCTCTTTTCTTCGTCTCTCTCTCTCTCTCTCTATACACTTAGCTTCTCTCTCTATCTCTCCCTGCTCATCTCTATATCTTTTTCATAATCCACTACCTCTTTCCCTACCACCACCCCACCATCTCTTACATATTCCTTCTCTTTATCTCCCCTTCTTGCTCCCTCTTTCTCTCTCTACTATTTCTCGTTCCCTCTCTTTCTCTCTCTTTTGCATCCATTTTAATGCTATTAAGAATAGCATAAGGACGTGCACCGCCTTCTCCACTAGCATCTGAAGGGTTTTTGTTCCCATCACGAAAGCATTCAAACTAGTATTCCTTATTTAAAGATCTCTTTTTTTTTTTTTTAATTTGGGTAGAAATTATAATGTTGGTGTCTTACGGTACTTCAGATTTCCTCAAATGACTAGAGTTATCTTGAATAATATATTGGATATCATGT
This sequence comes from Combretum micranthum, assembly GCA_024138025.1. NCBI lineage: Eukaryota > Viridiplantae > Streptophyta > Magnoliopsida > Myrtales > Combretaceae > Combretum > Combretum micranthum. The sequence goes on along the minus strand of JAMXBD010002095.1, from coordinate 73,253 downwards.
CTTTTCCTGCTGCAATAAATGAGGAGGCTATTAGACTAGTTTACTACAATTTAAATGATTATCTAAAAGATAATGGAAGCTTTGGCCTTGAGATGGAGTCTAGGTTCAATAGCTTAAGCTTTGTGCGCTCTATGTTGTATTCATATCTATATGGTAGAAGACTTGAGATATCACATTTTGATATTTGTAGACTTATTGGAGTGGATAATACTGGAGTTAGGATGCCTAATACATTTGATAGGGCTTAGTATTATGAATAGTTGTTTACTATGTTTGACATGGGTGCAAATTGGCACGAACCGCACAATCTTTATTCATCTAGATTGTCTCTTAAGCCTTGGATTCTACATCAGCTTTTGACGGATAATTATATACCATGCAAGGGACAGTAGTCAATAGTCACTTAGTAAAACTCGTGACTTATGATTCACATTTTAAGAGGAGATCAGAATCACTTCTTTAATCTGATGCTTGGGACTTTCAAAATGTGACCAATAAGCCTGCTCAAATAGTTTTGAGAGGCAGCAGGTTGATTACTTAGTTGCTAAGGAACAAAGGTGTCAAGTTTCGTACTAACACTCACTAGGTTTCGGTTCCTATCTTCTCGTTCAATACCATTGGTGCAGGGTCTTGGAAAAAACAAGATGGGAGATGGGTAAGAAAGAAGCATTTAGAGCCTTCTGTTGGAGCCTGGAGGTGGTGCTCTACTACTTGGTTCTGGTATAGATATAGATTCTTTTGATGATGATGCACCTCTAGCTTTACCTACCAGTTCCTCTGCTCCCTAATACCTCTACTTCCTCTTGGCAATAGCTTCAAGAGCACATGGACTCTAGATTTGATACTATTGAAAACCAAATTTCTGGTCTTCACTCAAATTTCCAAACTTTTGGTTTTGATATGAGAAGCTTCATGGATCATTTCTACTCTATTCATCTTTGTTGTCGTCGTTGTCATCCTCCTCCTTGATTTTTCTATATTTATGAATGTTTTATGTGTAAAACTCTTTGTTTCACTAATTATGGTTGTTATTAAATATCTTATGCATATGCTTACTATGCATATTTCTCTTACTTTTTTTTTTTTTTTTTTTTTGCTCTTTATCTTATATAAATCCTTTTGATGAGGTCAAAGAGGGAGAAAAAGTAACTATAGGGGAGAAATGGGATAAAATGTGCAAACAATGGATGACTAAAGGGGATAAAATTATATGCTTAGTAAATCAATCTAAAGCTATTTAATCTGCTGATGATATCGCAAAAATATGGGGGAGCTTCTATTAAGGGGAAGTAAAGTATCAAAAATTTTTACATAACTGTTTGCCTTCATCAAAATAGGGGATATTGTTAAAATGAATAATTTTAAATGTGATTTTTATGAGAACAAAAGTTACATAAAGATATTTGTTAATGTTATAAGGGAATACAAATATAGAAATTTTCCTTATGTGTGTATGTGTGCTGTGTTTTATGTTTGCAGAAATAGCACTGGTGAGCTGATCCAGTGATTTCAAGCACAAGAGATAGTCAAGCCTTAAATCAAGGCATGACAAAGAAGCAGAGCAAAAATGTGGGGTGCGATATATGAGTTACTCACAACGGTGAGCCGGTGTAAATGTTGGACTGGTAAGGCAGTGGAGACATGGACAAGTGAGCGTTGGCAAATTAATATGACCATTGCGCATATTAATTATCACCATCTAGCAAACGTTATCTCCAATGGGAACTTAAGTTTTTGAAAATTATAGATACTCTCTGCCTTGGAGATTCAAATGACTTTTGAGAATTTTTAAGTGTTTTCATTTACAAACAGATCAAGTTTTTTTACTTAATTTTCTGTTTTCTTATTCATTATTTGTAAATTTTTAGTAAGAGAGAGAAATTCGTTCTAGTGCTCTACTCTTATATTTGTAAATCTATAAAAGAGCATCTAGAGAGTGAAGAAAATATTCTATTTCCTAAAGTGCAGTAACTTATGTATTGCTCATCTTGGACATGATTTTGTTGGTGATAAATAAAGTGGTTGTAAAGTCCTTATTTGGAGGCATTTGTGGATCATGGAAAGTAGGAAGTGGGCCGAATTTCATGTTAAATTTCGGCTAAATTTTTCTTTCCCTATTTCTTTTATTTTCCATATCATAATTTATTTTTTTATATATGTTATTGTTAAAGCTTGATCTGATCCATTGCATGAAAAATAATTGTTTGTGCTATTTAATTCAAATATTCAATGTACCCCCCCCCTCTCTGTGTATTCTATAATGTGTTTTTAGACTGTTGACTAGATGTTTCGAATGCTTTACATTAGATGTAAATTGTAGAGACAAGTTGCATTATAAAAGTGTCGGTAACATTTTGTAAGCTAGTTAGTAAAAGTATCTCCATGTTACAATGTTTTATTTATCATATATTTTTGGTGACTTGTATGTTTTAACTTTTATATTACCTTTTCTACTAACATCTAAACAAATTTTGGATATATTGAGAAATTGCTTTTAAATTTCTTTCCATAGTTGCTATAGTAAATATTTGAAAATAAGGTGAATTCTCATATTACATAAAACTATATATAATATGATAATTTTGAAATTTAAAAAAAGAACAAAAAAAATTTACAGGTTCTATAAGGTACAAGGTGGGTACAAAGTGGTATCAGATTGTTTTTAGGTATAAAATTTAGTACCTTGTATCTTATAGCATAAGGTATGAGTAAGACTTCATATCATAACCATTTTTGTACTCGCTTACCTCTATGTGTATAAATAGTAATAAAATCTTGAGATATATAGGTGTAAAAAAATACGAGTGGTGATTGTTTTAGAAAGTACCATTTCTTTTATTATACATGTAAGCAATTTATGAGCTAATATCATGATTGGTACTTGAACTACCCAAATATGCAATTAACTATCTAAACTTTTGAATGATCAATTTATTACCTAATTAAAGCTTTTGTGTTCATCACTATTGCCTGAACTAATAAAGCAAACTCCATTTGCTAAGCTATCACTTGTAATGAATGTGGAAGCACCACATGTTATATAGCCTTTTTTTTATGTTATGAATGAGAAACAATTCAATATAAAGTTAAAATACAAATCAAGCTAGAATTAAGTTGGACATGAGCTAATCTTAAAACAAATTAAGCTTGAGTAATTCACAAGTAACTTGACTTGCGTGCAACCCTATGATATTAAGTAAAATTTAGGAAGTTCAATATATAAAATGAATTGACGTATAAATAAATAGAAAAATGGGTAATAAATAAAGATTAAGCTATATATATTATTTGGAAACTAGTTTTAAGTTCTAATTCTATGTTATAAATATATCATGTGTGTGTATATATATATAGCCCACAAAGTTATTTACAAGCCTACTTATGAGCTCAAATGAGCTGGTCACCAGCTTAAACAAATTGGTTTGCTAGCTTAAAAAGAAACTCAAACTCAACTTATTTATAAATCAAGTATGGGTCTAGTTCAAAGCAAGCCAAATGTGAGTACTCCACACTAGTTCGAGCAGCAGGACCTACTGCCTTTACTTCATGGTCAGGTAAAGTATACACCTTTCAAGTACATTCCCTATTCATTGGGTACAATTGGCTTTAGCTAAGGAGTTTAATTTTGCTTTTGATTTTGATTTATATCTTTTCTGTATCTGATTTCTATATGTATCTTATATTTATTTGATTTATTTATGAGAAAAAAATGTCTACTTTCATTTATGTCCACTTCTTGATAAAAATCTGTTTGGAAATGACAAAATTAAGACGCCAAAACGACCGAAAAAAGATGAAACAAACAAAGCCAGCCTTTATTCCCTTTTGGTATTTGCTTAAGAGGAAGACCATCGAATTGTTTATGTATTTGTTTGATTATCTAATTTTCATATGTATCTTACTTGTATTTAATCTATTTGATCTGTTTATAAGTAAAAATATATGTTTTAACAGTATCTATTTTTTGACAAAGATCTCTTTCCATTGGGCATACTATAGATTACAAATAGCACACTTTTTCCAAACTTTTTTTAGCAAATTATCTGTTAAAAAATACATATTGATAAAAAATATATGACACTTCTTATGAAAACATCAAATAAACCAAATACAGATAAAATATAGCTACAAATTGAATACCTTTACACATAAAGTTTAAATATAGATACAGATGAGAAATAGACAATCCAAATGGATAAAAATGATAAAAATAAGATGCTAAAACAACTAGAAAAAGATAGAAAGAGAAGAACAACCCGTGTTTTGGCATCCTAAAGTTGAGACTAGAACTCACAACACTACTCCGTGAATCATTGATGGTAAAGGTAGTGGATTGAAAATTAGATTGTAATAAGTTCTTTTATTTATGGCTATGACAAATTTATTTCATAATCTTTAATAAAATATATGTAGGTATAAAATATTAGTTTTTGCATTTTAATTATGTGATATTTAACGTTGGTGAAAATTTGTTTAAGAAAATAGGAAAAGAAAGTTAATAAAATTTTTTGGGACAATGCAAATAACCCTTTCTTAACTTTGATCAAATGATCTTGTAGACTAGTAGCATTATCATCGGACTTCCAAATGGGATGTATTGAATTCAAATCCACTCTTTCCTATTGTAATGGCTTAAAAAAAAACTTTGATTTAAATGTAGATATATCCCTTAAACAACAACATATTATAAATCACCTTCATGAACTTTGAAAAATTGTCAAGTAACTCCACAAAATTAAAAATGATTTCTAAACTTTGACTTCGGTGCCAAAATATCCCTATAACTTATAAAAAATGCGCTATGATATGCCATAAAGCTTTTGTTTTTTTGGTTTTTTGGCCTAAATATATATGCCATAAAGTTTGATTTTTTTATTGCATTAAAAAATAAAATGTTTTTTCATCTTGCCAATTTGTCAAAATTTAGGGGTTATTTTTAATGTTTGAAAGTTTAGTTGTATATCTTCACCTAAGTTATACTTTAGGGAGGTTATTTATAAGACTTCTAAATTTTTTTTAAACATGAATACAAAATTAATTATAAATAAAATATTTGCAAAAAAAGAAGCACTGGGGGGGGGGGGGGGGGGGGGGGGGGGGGAGGATGGTTTGGTGGTGTTTGTGGGGGAAAGGAAATTATCACATGCCAACAACATTATATGCAACTCTAATACACGTTGGAAGGCCTACATGGCAAGGCCGACCATGGGAAAAAAAAAGGCACATGGGTCGACCCTATGCCTAATGTGCCATGCCTCCGAACCCATTCACTTAAGCAAGCCTTACGTGTCTTGATATAAAAGTTTAGGCTCGTCATATGTCCAAATTCAAGAATGCATTGAGCATCAGTAAAAGCACGAGCTCGTACATGCTTACACTTAAAGTCACCATTCTTTGCAATATTGAATATATGATAGCCACCTTAATATAATTGAATTTAGCAAGAATATAAACTTGCAATGAATCAGTCAAAGGATGTTCAAAATCGGACTAATCTCTTTACTTATCGTGTAGATTTACATTTTCTGACACGTCTTAGGTTATAAAAACTTGCTAATACTCCAGGTAATCAAACAAAAAATAACACATAATTCAAACCCTACTCACCCTGGATAATTTCTCTAGATCACTAGTGACAAGTTGTTTATAATATAATGAACCATAGGAAGAAATCATTAGAAAAAGTAGAAAATACAAATAACACCTCTAAATTTTGATGATAGTACAAGTATATCTCCAAACTTACCAAGTATAATATTACAAATTTTAATAGATCGATAAATAACTTGTAGTAATTGCAAGATCTTCTAACCTTTAATTTTAGTATAATAATACTCTTTCCAACTTATCGAAATGTATTTTAACACACTCAAATCTTTTTTTTTTTTTTCAAATAAAAAGCTTAAATATTCTTTAGTGTTGTAAAGAAACCAAGAATGACTCATCCTGGGTACCCTATAGAATTCGGTCATCCATGTCCCTCATGATTGGAATTTTTTATGGGGTTGGCGATGAGTCATTGTTAGGAGCTTTTTATGATTTGATGGATGCGTTTTAAACATGTCTTAGCTAGGTTCAGTTTCTCTCTAATTGCACTGACCTCAATGGTCCCTGTGGATTTCCTTTTCCCCATGGGGTTCTGTCTTTGATTGACAATATGGACCCCTCACTACGTCTGAAAAAGGCACAAAGTTTCACCGACGATGTGATTTTGCTAAAGAAGCAAATGAAATAATGCGGTCCACGCCCCCTAAGACAGTTGAGCATTATCAAGTCGTACTTGTTAGAACCGGATAGGATTCCACATGGGCGATTAGGGCTAGTTGCTCGTGTATTAAGTCGGATATGATTGGTATTTTAAAATTGCAATATGACCTGTTTATAAATCATTTTTGAAAACCTAAATCTGTAACCCGATCTATTCAATAAGTACAATTAATGTCTAGATTTGGATATGTTTGTCCATCAAAAATTTTATTTAAATATATAAAATATTTATAAATATAAAGAAAAAAGAGTAATCATAAAATTAAAGTCTACACATAAAAGGACAACCCAAGAAAAGTTTTGATATGACAAAATAAAACATTCAATGGTTACATAACATCATCGTACATTTTAACGTTGAATCATAGCCTACTTGAGTAATACGGAGATATCATAAACTATTAAATTGAATTATAACCTAATCAAATAAATACCGGATATCCTTGATTAATATACTATATACCAATTCTTCAAAAGAGATAGTAGGGGAATCTACATATAAAAAATGATATTAATGAAAATTAAACAATATTGAAAAATTAATAAAGACTCTTTATTTATTTATTTTATTTTTTTGCTAGTGATAAAGACTAATTTATTACCCTCTTCTTCAGAGCCAATCTTTGTATCTAATGGGGCTTTATGATTTTTTTACTCCAATAAACTACGATATTGATCCAAGATTCAAACTCCAACACTGAATGTGGATTTCAAAGTTACCATAGATATTCATATGATTGAGATATCATATGGTAGTCTTGCCACTTGAAATAATCGGAGTTAATTAATTTTCCAATAGTTTATAATACATTATAATACATCGAATTCAACATCTTATGCTACCTGTCCAAATATAGTTATAGTTTTAGGTAGCTTGTACCGGAAAGTCACAATGTCAAATTTAAAAAATAATTATAAAATAAAAATCTGACCTTTTGCTTGCCCTATCATAAAACTCATCTATCTAGGAATTTATATAATGCATGCCACATGTCATTACATGTAATGCATTTGCACATATATAATAACTTTATTTATATTTTATAGTGTAATTAATATATAGTTTAAATAATTTAAAATGTACGTAATTGATATCTAGGTAATATCATATATAAGTTAGATGATATTTGATAATATGAATTATAAAATATATATCATTTATGGTGTCTACAAATTAATATGTAAAATAATACGACAAGAAAATCATAAAAACTAAATAACAAAACAAGTTCATTAAAAAAGAAAGATAAAGTAAAGGCTAAAGAAGAAGAACAAGAAGAAGAAGATAATGCACTATAATGATATTTATACCAATGCCACAAAAATAAATCATACAACAAAAAGAAAAGTCACATGCAAGGAAGACCAAGTTGTTACATATAACAAAAATTGTTATCTAGTTACAAATGAGAGTGATGATGATCATGTTTGCATTTATGAGATTTGTTTGTGACTGGAGCTCTTGAAAATGATACTTTGGTGATTCAATAGGCATAACCTAACTCATGAATAGTATATATTATCTATAATTGATTGCTTTCTATGATTTTAAAAAAAAAAAAAAAAAAAAGAAAAAACAGAGAGCAACCATCATTAAAAAAGAAGATATTTGTTTATTTTTTGTCAATAAATTAGACAGATTATTGTTTTCACACAAAGTTATAATATTGAAGGTGGATTCAGATAAATTCATATTTTAAAAAGTTATTTTTTTATTGATTTATAAGGAAAAATTGGAATGCACCAACTAAATTATAAATTCAACAGCTATAACTATTCTTAAATCACCAAGAAAAAGTCCATTTCTTTATTGTTGCTAAAATAAGAAGCTAAAAGATGGATAAAAGAAGAAGAAATCAATAAAAATAATATTTTGATATATATATCTATATATATATGGTGAATAATCAATAGTAACTTTAATATTGCGATAGCAATCAACTTATCAACCTTCCTTTATACGTCTACAAGCAAGGAAACAACGGCAAAGTGGAAATGCATGAACTCCATATGCACAAAGCATTATGGGCCTTGCAGGTCATTGACTATAAATTAAATGAGCACCTTGGATTATTGGGGGCAGTTTTTGGGCTGGAGACCAGGGTTCTTATGCGCTCCCCTATGGGCCCATCCCTGCTTCACACTTCGCTTTGATTTATCCACAGCAGCATAAATTTCTGACCAATCAATTTGAGAAAGCATGCACAACATATAATATGAAAACTAGCCATCGCTACATCACACTGCGTGTGTGAATTTAATAAAACCAAATCATAAATAAAAACAATGAATTTTCCATCATAAAATAGTATAATTTTTTAGTATAAATTATTATGGTAAGTTTTTTTTTCTTAGTCTACATATTTTTAGAAAAATATAGCAAATTTTGAAACTACAAAAAAAAAAAAAAAAAGAATTGGATGTATCTCCAATATCTTTTTTTTTTTTAACCAACATGTACCTCCAATATCTACGAAGACAAAGCATGGTATGAAGAGGGGATATAACCAAAATTTGTAACTCGATGATTATTTTCCAAGACATGCTAAAGGCAGTTTTTAAATAACTAATACTAGATAATTTGGAAAAAAGATAACTGATATCGGATAGGTAATGGCTAGATAAAGAGGGGAATAAAGAGAAGTTACAAATGATAACTGACAGTGGGGAGTGGGGGAGAGGAAGAGAGGAAACTAAGGAGGAGGAGAAGTTATAATTGACTAAAGTTACTAAAATATTTAGAAAATTGTAACTATTAACTTTTTAAATCCTTATCAAATAAAAGGAAAATTATTTTGTTTAAGGACAGTTATGAAAAAGCAAAAAATACATTAAACAACCTGTTCATGCTTAAATAATATAGATAACTACCAAAAGTCGAAGGTCCACTTCGATTATTTAGCTATGTCTTTAATAAGCTCGTATAAACATTAACAGATCAAAGGAAAAAGATGAAAATAAAATGAGAAAAATCAATATTACCTATATCTTTGCATCAAGGAAAACACAAAAAAGAACATAAGTTGTCTATTGCATAATTATATCAATATATCATAACATGAGTATGTAAAGGCTCAAAATAAATAATCAACATATAATGAAAAATCAACAATCACTTTAAGGCCTCACGTTTATATCTTAATTTTAATTTTTCACTATAACATAACTCTACCAACTTTAAAATACGTGAGATGACGAAGGTAATATAATTATAAGTTTACAACCTATTTATAGTCTTCTTCTTCCATTAACTATATCAAACCCAATACAAAGATCTGAAGTAAAAAAAAAACATTGAACTTCCTTTATACATGGAAAAAACAATCCTCAACAAGTCAGCAAATGCCTATACTTACACGTAAATAGCCAAATGCAAAGCACATTATACTACAGAATTAATTGATTTTAGCATTTTTGTGTTTCTAGAAATTAAGAAAATAAAGTGGATAATTTTCTATTTTTAGAGGATTTTCATATTTATGGAATAAAGAACCAAAACGTGAAATGAGCTAAATCACTAATTCGATATTATGCATGAAAATTGAAATTGAGTTGGTTTGAGATTGAATCATAAATTGATGTTTGTAAAACTGTCATATGTCTTAAAAGAGTCAAAGGATTCAATCAACAAGTTCGCCTTACTTCAAAATTAGATTGATAAGAACACAATGGACAATGAAGAAAAAGAAAAGCTACAAGACTCAACACTCAAAGTCTTTATGACAAAGGGTTTTTCAATATCAAACATATGATAATCTAATAGAACTCATGATATAAACTAATGATCTATTTATGGGCTCATATAAAAACCAAAGAAATTAATAAAATAAAATGATATAAAAATAAAAGACATTAAAACTAAAAGGGTGAGTGTCCTTTTGTTACTTGAACTTTACTAATTTGTACAATTAACTATTTGATATTAAAAAGATTCAATATAATATATAAAATTTTCCTATTTTTGAAATTAACTATTTCAACTTAGCCAAATTTCGCATTTAGCTATCTAAACTTTACTTATTTTTTGCAATTAACTACCTCATTTAGGTAGCATGAATGAATTTAAAAAGTTTGTAGGTAGTAAATAGATGCTTTTAAACCTAAGGTAGTTAATTACTAAAATTTACAAAATTGAGATACCAAGCGTGACAATTACCTAAACTAAAATGACCTAAAATAAGTAATAAGGGCCTAGGATAAACTATATAATGCATATAAATATCTTTAATATCAAAACAACTAAACAACTAAAAGGAGACAACAAATTGCACCATAGATCATATGGATTCAAGCTACCTCTTTTGGTCCCTTAGTCAATGTCTACTAATCCTAAAAAGCTAGGGGCGTCTCCTTGGTTGAAATTTCCTCTAACTTGGCCTTATACAGTTTTTTTTTTTTTCCATTTACTTACATTATGAGTTCTTGATTTCTATATAATCATGGGGTTGGAAAAATTTTACCCTTGAATCTTAACCTTTCTTGATCTAAGTTTTTGTTAGTGGCTTCTTCTAGCTAGTAAAATGACTTATCTAGCATATAGCTACTCAAAGAAACTTCGTAACTATATCTTTATAATATAAAACATTTTTTCTTCTATGACTTTTGCTAAATTTACTGGAAGCAACTAAAACAACCCGACCATGCCACTAAAAGGTGTACTAATTTCAATATGTCATAAACTATACAATAGTCATATTGCCAGGACCTCTTTAATAGAAAATAAGTGGCATTTGTAGATTTTATATTACAAAGAACTTCATCAATATAATCACCATAAGCCTGCTTATGGACATGCACAACCCCCTAATGATCCATCTAATGAAGCATAAAATTCTAGATATCATATAATCTATAACCTTAACTTAGAAACTAATTATGCAAAAATCATTTTGACTTAACCACCTCCATCTACTACTATTAAACGAGTCTTCCCCTATACTAGACATTTGTTGTAGAAAACATTGTTCCTTTATTTTAGGTTTGCATCTAGTTGAGTTTTCAAATTCCTTTGCATTATCTACCGAAGTTTCATTATGAAGAGACATGTATTCATCCTTAAGCTCATCATTCTCACTATCCTTCTTATCATCTTCTTTACTCTCAATTACTTCCTCGTTTAATATCATAACTATCCTAGTAGGAAATGTCCATATCCTGAACATTAACAACATTTCATGTCCCTACTCCTTTTTATTGTGTTTTCTCTTAATTTTTAACCTCTAGTGCTTTATGCTTATTAACATCTTGCTCCATCCCTTAGCCTAAAGTAACCTCTCTCCTAAATGATTTGGTTTATATTGATGAGTGGAAAATTTCTACATGCATTGCCTTTGATGACTCTCAACTCTACCTATTAATTTAACTACATCCTATAGTGTCGAGCACTATTGCAATTAAACTAAACCATTACATCAAATTTAAGCTCATTAATGAATCAAACTACTATTAGTTCATCTAACAATTCCCTCAATTTAATGACGGTTAGTAAGGTTTCAAATTTGTTCATATACTTCTTTACACTCTGCTTACCTTACTTACAAAGGTTATAACTCCATTAGTTTTTCTTGTTTACAATAATTAAGCACAAATTTACACTTTATCAACACTCATATCCTCACCTTCTTATCATCAACCATATGCCTTTAATTTTATAATTTATTACACTATAAACTAGCATAGTTATTGAAAACCAACATTACTTTTACCTTTGTCCTTTCATCCCTCTTATAATACTTAAATACTTTTTCCATGTAGCACTTAATTCATAAATTCCTGAGGTTTAATGCTCTTAGTAAAAGTTTGGATACAACTAAACAACCTAAAGGAGATAATAAATCTTCATGACTGATCATGAAACGGTTCAATATTACCTTAATTGACCTATGTTGATCCTCTCTTAAGTTAGCCTTTTAATTGACCCCCTTTAGCCAAGTTATTCAATCCATCTTTATGGGTCTCATGTAGTTAAATCTGCTTCTGGCTTGTCCTATATTGATTTTCTTGCCACCAACTTGTGTTGAAAGTTTTTGATTCCTATTCCATAAGCATATAGCTTATTCTAATGCAACAATCACATGTTATTATCTTTTGTGTTAACCACTTAAAGGGTACGGTCTGGGATTATTTGCACATAACCTTAAACTTGGAGAAACTCATTATTATGGTACACATATCCTAAATTGATGCCATTAATTGTATTATCCTCTGAGAAATGTTGAATGGCCATTAACATATCAATCCATTCATAGACTTCCATATAGGCATCCCATTTAACTAGTATGCCAACCCTATGGATTTGTCTTACTACTCTAACATGGAATTTTACCTTAACAACATCAACACCACACTAATATGAAAAGTCGGAATGTAACTAACTAAATTATTTGATTACAAGACTGCTTAGCAACTAAATATATCATACCAATCACTTTTTGGATCTTTTCAAATCATTGGCCTCCATTTAGGTCTCTTTGGGTATTTTCCCATACATAACCAACACGTAAATTCTTAAGATTTACTTTACATTAGGTTAATTATTTTTCTATCCTAACAAGCCCACACAGACTTGTATTTTAATAATTTATAGTGGTAGAACGAAAATTTTCACCACACTCTAATATGAAGTATAACATAGATGTCGTGATTTCCACTTAATGATTCTAAAATCTCTTTATAAATCTATAGTTAGTGATGATCAATTATGGTTTAGGGTTTAGAAGAAGGATTCTATCTCTAAATCATACTATGTTATTACTTTTGATATCTAAAATTGATTATTGTACAATACATATAGCTAGCTACCTTATAGCTTTTTTAATTATTTACAACTATATATTCATTACTCTTTAGTCTCCACGATTTGAATATAATTGACATATTTACTTGTATATATTATTATTTTTAGGGTTAATGTCATGAATGATACTTGAACTTTGACAAAATATACAATTAAGTACTTAAACTTTTGAATAAATCAATTTAGTACGTAAACTTTGAAATTGATCAATTTAGTATTTGAAAGAAATTTTCGTGCACACTAATAGTATTACCATCAATATCTTTTAGTTTAATTTGATCAGTTTCAAAATTCAAGTCCCTAATTGCCCATTTTGTCAAAGTTCAGGTATTATTATTATTATTATTATTATTATTATTATTATTATTATTATTATTATTCACTTACACTCTTATGAATGTTCATATATGTAAATACTATTATTGTTGCTTATTAATTATTTATAAATGCACACACATATATATGTACTTGTATTATAGTTGTTGTTGGTCAATTCAATATTTAATAAAATTTTTCATGGTTGTTTGCTCTATTTGCTTATATGAGGGAGATAACTAATCAAGGTTCAACATGTGTAGAAAAAAGACAAAAGAAGAAGAAGAAGAAGAGTAGAAAGGGCAGGGGAGGTAATGTGTAGCGATAGGTCAAGGTGGCTACTCAGGTTCAGGGGGTGATATGGGGTTCCTTAGTTTAGCACCTATGTTAAGTTTTAAGGTGGGTCGATGTCACAAATGGTACCTGAAGTTTGACAAAATATACAATTATATATCTAAAGTTTAAAATTGATCAATCTAGTACATAAACTTTGAAATTGATAAATTTAATATCTAAAAGAACTTTTTATGCATGCAAACATTATCTCCATCAAGTTCTTTCAAGTACTATATTGATTAATTTCAAAGCTTTTCATATACCAAATTGATCAATTTCAAAGTTCAGGTACTAAATTGATTATTTCCAAAGTTTAGATACCTAATTGCATGTTTTATCAAAGTTCAAGTACCATTTGTTACATTATCCCATTTTAGGATTAGTTCAAGCTCTTCCCTCCACCCCCCACCTCTCTCCCTCCCCCTCTCTCTCTCTCTCAAAACACCACCTTTCACTCCCATATGGCTAAGCTAAGCCAAGTCAAATTGAAGCAAACCCAAATCATAACACCAAATGTTATCACAATTGCAACTAAGTACAAGCATTGTGTTGTGATTATAATGTAACTTGGTATGGCTAATAAATGGTGCAAAAGTTTTTGTAGATGGTGATGTTGTCTAGTGATAAGTGATTTTGCGAGTTAGTAATGGGTTTGAATGGTTGATATTCGTGGGTTATAGTGGCTTTTGGGTTTGACTAAGATAGTAGATTTGGAGTGTTTGTGATGTTGAATGAGATCGTGATGAAGGCTATAGAAGGGTGGTTGGTGGTTGAGATGTTAAGAAGAAAAGCAAAGGAGGGAAGGAGGGAGAGAAAGAGAGAGAAAGATCAAATCAGTCCAACAAAATTTAAAAGCTTTGCAAAAAGTAGATCTTAAAGTTTTTTTTATGCAATTCTTTTTTTTTGAAACAGAATGGAAAAGTGGGAGAATGACAAGTCTCCTTCCTTCCCCTTTTCATCTTCTTTCTCTTTTTCTTCTCCTTTTTCAGTTAGTCACCCTCTCTTAGTTAGTCGTTGTTGTCTCCTCCACATCAGTAAACAAAATAAACAAAATAAGGGAAAGTAGTAATAATAATCACGAAACTTTTAATTGAGTATTAAATTGATCACTTTAAAGTTTAAGTACGAGATTAAATTTTCATAAAGTTTAGATTCCCAAGTATTATTAGTATTATTATTGATGCGTTCTCACCGATCATATCAAATTATAAAATTTATAAATTCATGTAAATCCAATGATCAAGCTAGTTAAGAGTACCTATCTAATGTAGTATAATTAAAAACGGGTGTCTTCCTTAGGGATCTAAGCAGCAAGTACTAGTATTATCTATTTTTTATTATCTAGTCTGAATCTTGATATGAGAGTGATAGTGTGAACTACTAATTAATCTATTTCAACAAACCTTAAGGTTAAATATGAGTGCTTTCTAAGTATTCAATCACAAAATATTCTTTTAATCTTTGTCCACCCTAAACCTTAATTTTCTTATGCTAATGGATAAATTAATGAATTGTTTATGCTTTACACTACAAGAATTCTCAATTAAACTAATCACTCCCTTAAGTTAATTAATTCCTAACCCTACATAAGATAGTGTAGACCTTTCCCTCGTTAATGCCATATAAGATTACATTAATATTCATAATTCCAAATAAAGATTTAATTTATGTGTAGAAAATCAAAGTTTCCCTATCTTTAGGTGAAACATGCAATCTTTCTATTCATAAGGATCTATCTTGTTATATGAAACCTCTTTCTATTTAACAATAATCATGCATACAATTAACTTGTGTGTATAAATTAATCACAAGACAATTAATATAAATGAATAGATGCAAAAGCATAAAATTTCATTAATCAACAGATTTAGCACATGGGTCTATGGTTTCACAAGACTTAGGGTAAAGAGTTCTACTCTTCCATAGAGTTTACTATCACAACACAAAATCTAGAAGAATAGACAATGAACATGATGTAGAAGATAAAGCCCTTATAGATGTTTTATGATATTTGATGATGTCCTGCGCTTCTCCTCCTGAAGCTCGTAATTTCTCTCCTAGTGTTAGGAAAAATATGATCTAAAACTTGTTAAGTATGAAAATAAGGCAACTATTTATCATTTTAGGATACAAACAGGGCTGCATAGCCAAACTTGGATAGCCATGCTCGGGGGAGGGCTTAAACTTCTTGTTTTAGCGACATCACAAAGTTAAAATGTACACAACCAATTTGCACGATCGTGTAGAACGGAGGGTAGAAGTCAAAATCTCCATTTTTGCATTTTCTTTTTTTTCTCTTTGACATGTTCCCTTTCGTCTTCCCTAGCTATGCTAAAGGAGGGGCTGGAAATTAAAAGCCTACTAACTTGTTCCCTGCCTCTAACATGGCTATGCATAAGGTAGTGCAATACAAAAATTAAGTTCTTAATCAAAACTTGCCAAATTTGTCTTGATTTCACTTGAATCACCATTGAATCTTCTAAATATGCTCCAAAATTCCTTGTATCATTTTCTTCATCAATCACAAGAAATATATAACAAATTTGTCCAAATAAGCACATAGAAAAAGAGTCTCTTGATACTTATCAAACTTTCCCACAATTAATCGTTTGCTTGTCCACAAGCAAACAAAATAAGGACAAAAGAACCCATGATCAATTATACTAAAAAAAAATAACATCAAAAATTTAATTAAGTTAGACTAAGTGACTCATTAGTGCTTACCGCTCAAACCTATCAAATTTGTAGTTGCACTTGGCATACTATAGTCAAACTTTTAAGATTAATCAAGGTAAGTCAAACTATTAATCTCACCATTTAATAACTGCATACAAAGTCATAAAGGAGGTGCAAAGTCTAACAAAGCAAAAGCGGCATGGTACATTTCACTACTTACTAGAGAGTATACAAACTAATTAACTACTTCTCTAAGCACAACCTAAAGTGAAAGTATATGGTATCCATCATTCCCCTAGAATATTTTCCTCTTTTACTTTAAATCTCTGAAATATTTTAAAGCCTTCAAAGGGGGAGGTTTTAGCCTCCATCTTTTCCTTTTCCTCTAATGGGTTTTTATTTGCTTCCTTTCAGCTCAGCCCTCTCTCTTTCTCTGTCTCTCAAGATACAAAGGCATTGTATAGTCAACAACAGGGTCAAACTTCGCTCTTCTGAGGGACCAAAGCCTACCCATATTAACTAGGCTTTTTATATCGTCATTTCTGCACAATAATGAATTGATTTTCAAAGAGACTATTTTAAGAAGAATTACCAAGTGATAGAATTCACCTCTTCCACAACTCTAGATTCAATCATTAAAAAACAAGTAAATTTGCCCCACTTAGATTTAATATATCAACTTTAAAGTTCATTCGCAAACACATAAATGGAGAATTTTAATTAACAAGTGTATAAGTATCATTAAGCACCAATAAGACCTAAAATTTTTTCTTTCTTAGTATACCCTTTTCCTACACTTACATAAGACATTGTCCCCAATCAAGCATACGTAAAGAAAAAGGAAAAGAAAGATATTAAAAAGAAAATGACACTAGAACTTCCCCAAATTTTCAAGATATGAGCAATAAGCATCTATATTCGGTAAATGAAAATGAAGTGCATCATCATCAACTATCTCGTAAACCCATCAACAAAAGTTCATGCTGTAAAAGTCCTAAAAAGAAAACTAGAACAAAGAAAAAAAAAAGTAGAAGTTAGCCTATCCTAAGGTCTGTCAAGCAATCCATGCCATCTAGCAAATCCAATAATCCCCCCATAAGGGGATCAAATCTCTTTGTCCTCTTCATTGAGTGGATGATTACTCCAAAAACAAATAGGAAACATGACATGAAAAATGATGCGTGTAACAACTTTGAGCAAAAATAGAGAGAAAAAAGAGAGGAAAAGGATGGGTCAAGGTAAAATGGAAAAGGAGAGAGTGATTTTGGGAAGTTGCAATTTCTTCTCTCCCTTCTAGATGGCTTGTGAATAAGCAAGGGTAGAAACCAGAGGGCACAACAAAGTGTGCCTTGCCTCCTACATGGCCATGCTGGTGCTAAGGTAGAAGATCGAATCCACTTTTTAGCTTTATCATTCTTGAATTTGCTTGTGTCCACTGCCCAAACATGGCCATGTTTGAGGCAGTTTTGGAAACAATAATAATCAAATTGAAACATGAAGTTCCTTAAGCAAAATTGACAAAGTGTATACCAATTTCTCCACACTTGCATCGGAAAATTTGCAAGTTTTCACCATGACTTCAACTCCTTATATGCCTAATGCACTTAGAAAAAGAACAACACATTACCTCACTCACTTAAGCCATTGAAGTTTACAAATTGTGCTTTTCCCCACACTTAGGATTGAGCTGTCACCTTATTACAAATGTGCAAAAACACCTCAACTTACCATAGTTAGTCATGAGTTGCGTCCCAAGAAGTGCACATTTTTAACGTTACTGGCTTGATGTTGTTCATAAACTTGGTGTTACCCTTTTTACTTATATCCGATGGGAATGTGTCCTACTCCCATATTTCTGAAGTCAACAGGGAGAATTCCTTTCTCATTCAAGCTCTGATTTTTTATGTTCAATTTCCTTATTCTTAGATATTGTAGGTCTTTTATGGCGAGCGAAATTATAAATTGGTGTTAGCTCAAACTCTTACATGATCTAGGTACATCTTATGAGGTTCATCAACTCCCGAACACTCAATCAACTCAATATAAGGAGAGAAATTGATATCCTCAACTTCCATCTCATATTCAATCCCTCCAACCTTCTTTTCTTCCGGAGTAAACTGTGGAGTATGCTCTATTAGAGTACTAGGAAAAGAATTAAGATATTACACATCAATCTCCCAACATTCATCCTTTTCCTTAGTAGACTCTAACTCATCTTCATGACTGTTCAGATCTACCCTATGATCTACAAATTCATTTTCCTTCTCTACCAACTCATCCTTCAATTTTGTTGACTCCTCCAATTGTATATCTAGATCATTTCTCCTAATGCATAAAAAGATCTTGTAATTATCTCCTTATTTACTCTCTCATGTCTCCCAAGAGTTTTTAAAGATTCAATTAGCATAGATACCTACTCTTGAGATGGTATCAAAAGAGTAGTCAATTCTTCTAAGCTAATGAGTTTGTAATGTACATAAGCATAAGATTGCGATGAGTCCGATTCAAAAAGTACTTGCATCATCTTAATAAACAAATCTAACCTACCATATCTTGTCTTAATGATCCATTTCGGCATGGATTTTTTTTTTAGGATCTCCATCGATGTGGCTGAAGGAAGAAGATGATGTAGTTAACGTTGCCTGAGTATGGTCGCAATGTAAGTGTTGAGAAAGGTACAAGACAAGTCTCTCACTTTGATATTCAAAGGTTCAATATATACCACCACACTCCCTACAAATCATGTCATAATAAATCATAAGTTTAGTATCTAGAAACTCTTGATAAGAAGCAATAGGGAATAATGCATTTGTATAAAATGAGTTACAGGGATGATAATATGAATTAAGGCATACATAATAGTTATGATCACCTACACAATACAAACACATAAATCTCATGCAATTTATAGTTCATACAGTCAGAAAAAACTCAAGAACACATTCAGTGAAGCTGAATAACCCCACAAAGCATAGAAATAAAAAGTGGCTAAAGTAGTAGATACTAGGTTTTTTCCTACTATTGCCTTGCTAGATCCTCGGTAGCAGCGCCAAAAACTTAATGCACTCTCACCGATCGTATCAAATTATAAAATTTATAAACCCAAGTAAATCTAATGACCAAGCTAGGCAAATGTACCTATCTAAAGTAGTATATAATTAAAAATGGGTGTTGTCCTCAGGAATCTAAAGAGCAAGTACTAGTATTACCTATTCTCTACTATCTAGCCTTAATCTTGATATGAAAGTAATAGTGTAAACTACTAATTAATATATTTCAACAAACCCTAGAGTTAAATATGAGTGCTTTCTCATAAAGTATTCAATCACAAAACATAATTTTTATCTTGATCCACCTTAAGCCTTAATTTTCTTGTGATAATGGATTCATTAATGAATTGTTTATGCTTTGCACCGCAGGAATTCTCAATTAAACTAATTATTCCCTCAAGTTAATTAATTCTCAACCCTACATGAGATAATGGAGACCTATCCCTCATTAATACCATATAAGATTGCATTAATGCTCATAATTCCCAAATAAAGATTTAATCTTTGTGTAGAAAATGGAAATCTCCCTATCTCTAGGTGAAACATGCATTCTCTCTATTCATGAGAATTTATCTTAATAGATGAAACCTCTTTCTATCTAACAAGAATCATACATGTAATTAACTTGCGCACATAAATTAATCACAAGACAATTAATATACATAAATAGATACAAAGGCATAAACTTTCTTTAATCAACGGATTTAGTATGTAGTCTAGGGTTTCACATGACCTAGGGTAAAGAAATCTACTCTACCATAGAATTAATAATCATAGCACAAATTCTAAAAGAAAAGATAATGAACATGATGTAAAAGATAAAGCCCTTATAGATGTTTTGTGATCTCTAATGATACCCTTACATTTCTCTCCTTGAAGCTCGTAATTTCTCTCCTAGGGCTTGGAAAAATATAATCTAAAACTTGTAAAGTATGAGAACAAGGCAGCTATTTATAGTTTTAGGATTAAAATAAGGCTGCATAGCCTGACCTACATAGCCATGCTTGGGGGAGGGCTTAAACTTCTTGTTTTAGTGATATCACAAAGTTATACTGTGCACAACTAGTGTGCACAGTAGTGTAGAAGGGAGGGCAAAAGTTAAAATTTCCATTTTTACCCCTTTTTTTAATTTTTTGCTCTCTGTCCTATTCCCTACCATCTTCCCTAGTTATGTTGAAGGAGAGGTTGAAAATTAAAAGCCTATTGATTTGTTCCTTGCCTCCAGCATGGCCATACATAAGGTAGTGCATGTATAAAAATTTAATTCTTGATCAAAACTTGTCAAATTTGCCTTGATTTCACTTGAATCATCATAGAATCTTCCAAGTATGCTCCAAAAGTCCCGAAATGAATATTTCACAAATAAGTATCCTTTTCTTTATCAAGTCACAAGAAATATATAACAAATATGTCCAAATAAGTACATAGAATAAATGTCTCTTGATACTTATCAATTACTACTACTATTACTATTATTTACTAATAGAAAAACTAAAGATTACAAACTTTCAAAATCTATGAGAACTTGAATAAAAAGATGGTTTATGACTCAAACTGGAAATTAGGGATGCAAGCAGTCTAGGTCATCATAGAGTACTTGACTTGTCCTTTTCGATAAAAACACTAGGATTTTTGGACATGATTCAAAACCTTAAAGGGTTTAAGGTCGGGTTTTAGGAAAAAATAAAAACCTAATAGGAAACCTAACTTATTGAAAATACCTACATTTCTTTGTTTCTCTTTTAAAGTTACATTTCATCCTTAAGTTTAAAATTCATAAAACTTATTTTCTAATACTAAACAAAATATATAGGTAATAATAAGATAAGGGTAAATTACACCGGAATGTCATAATATTTAGAGGTAAGTTCATTTAAGGTCACAACATTTTGAATAGTTAAAAAGAGGTCACAACATTTAGGGAGTAAGTTCATTCTAGGCCACAACATTTCAAGTGATTACAAAGATATCACAACTTTTAGAGATGTGAGTCAATTGAGGTTACTACTGACACATGTCATAACATGTTATATCTTCTAAGGTTTGATTTTAAATATTTATCCTATTGAGACGTGTCAATAATGATCTCAATTGATCCACTTCTCTAAATGTTGTGACGAACTTACTCTCAAGCATTGTGACATTCTAGTGTAATTTACCTAATAAGAAAATGCTACGAGGTCATAGCCAATGATGTAATGATGAAGAGAGGATATAGAGGAAAAAGTTAATTAAACGGGTTTGTGCAAGATAGGTATCAGATGGTCATAATTCATGTAGGGGTGGATTGCAAACTTAGAAAAAAAAAATAACTCTATAGGATTTTACTAGTTTGGGAAAATCTAATAAAATATCGAGATAGGTTTGGTTTTATAGATTCCATCCTAAACCTACCTTGATTGTATCCTCATAGAAAACTAATGCAATGTTTTAAAAAAAAAATTCCTTCTAACATACTCTATAATGATTTTTTATCTAACATCCTATAAATAATTACAAACAAGATTTTCTTTTTCCTTCTTAAAAGTTCTGTAAATGGCAAAAACACTTTCTTCATAAGCTTTTCATATAGAGACAAATCATACTCCTTTGACTATAACAATTATTCTAATTCATACTCAACCAGTCATTCATTTCTTACTACTAACTTCTCCAAATATTGAAATCCCAAAAACCAATTACAACAACTTGCTAACTTTATAGTTTAGTATTTTCATCAATGACATTCATCTATTAATGATTCAAAAATCTCATTATCCTTCAATATATTTTTATAGTGGGGTAGATCCAATTGCAGTAATCACGTGCATTCAACACGTGTCTTGTGCTACACGTGGCCTCAGAGAAGTGACGTAGAAGCATACACAAGGAATGATAAAGAGTGAGCTGGTAGGATAGAGGAGCAGGCAATCTCAATGAGCTTGAACGTATTAGTGATAGATGGATAAGCTATATAACATCAACCTCACTATTCTAGAGAAAATGTTGTGTGTTCTTCATTCTGAGCCCCATTTAATCTTTTATGAAAACATTTCTGCAGTACATTGGCGTTTCTATCAATTTCTTGGTCCCCTAAATGAGGAGGGACTCTAGGTATTTATAGAGCTAGGCTCTTGATGATGTTCGTCAAATCGTATTAACCATCAATGGAGGAGATAAGTTCTCCTATGATGGGTTATTACATGGTCTCTCAGGCCCATTGATGACCTCTTTGAGTACATAAACTCCTCAAAAAAGGTTAAGAGCGAAAGGGTTGGTCCAATCCAATGATCCCTACTCTTATCCTACCATACCAAATCTCCCTTGGTCATCCCAATTTCATGGACTTGACTTTTTGGGCTCTGTTACTCAACCTCAAGAGTTAAACCCAAGTCATTACAGGCTAAAAGACCTAGAATCCAGATTTAGTCATCTACAACTTTATATTGATCCCTTATGCCTTTTCATATCCTAAAGTAATAAAAGGGTCCATCCCACTCATAGAATATGTAATTTGTTAACAGACACACACTCTGAACTTTCTTTATAGTCTTATAACTTTTACTGTTTATTTGATATGAAGGAAAAACCATAGGAAGATAGGTATGAAAGAATAAAAAATATGGAAAGAAATAATTGTGAGATTATTTGATTCTTTCATGTGCCTAATAATGAAGGAAGTGAAAATAAAAAGATTAAAGTAAACTTAACAGTATGATCATAAATAAGAAAAAAGAAAAAGAAAAAGACAAATCTCTCTCCCTCCCTCCCACTCAAAATTTCCCCCATCCCAAACACAGGGTTAGTTCCCTTTCTCATAAACCTTAAATCATCAATGAACTAAATTTAAATCGAAATCCAATATACAGAATATTCAACTAGTAAGAGAAATGCAACCATAACTTTTATTGAATTACACCTTTAGCATAAACTCTAGGCACTACATGCCAACACTATGCACTAGTATTTTATTTATTTTCATAAGTTATCCCTATCTTTTTTTTCTCTCTTCCTCATCACATTTTACTTACTTATGGGGAATTTGCATATTCTTCCTCAATTTTTACCAAGAAGCAAATTCACCTCTCAACTTTCAAAGTGAGCCTTTTTACCTCTTAAATTTTCAAAAATCAGTACAATTAAGGACATTTAATATCTATCATGAATCTGCCACCGGGGGAGAGGGGGTATGATTCACATGTACACATAGATGAAAGTTTGAGAAAGTATATTGCAACTACACCCATCTTGTTTTAACAAAAAATGTCAAGTGTCATTTGCCAATTTTTGAAAGTTTAAGAGATCAAAAAGAATACTTTGAAAGTTCAGGGGGTAAATCTACATTTGAGTAAAAGTTTAAGGGAGTAATTTGTTATTTCCCCCTTATTTATTTGTAATGATTTCCAATATCTTAGTGAAAAGAAGCTAATGAATCTCTTAAAAATTAAAATAGAATATAACAAAACTTAGATATAATTTAAAACATGTTTTGCCTTTACTAAATTTGCAAGAAGCAAAAATAAATGATAAGTATGAATGAATGATTTCAATATATTTTGCAATTTTTTTTTTTAGCTAGAACATATTTTTGTAATTTTCCGTCCCATATGTTATATTTTAAGGAATGTATGACCTATGTGAATCTCCACTAAGTCATTATTAATTGCACATTAAAAATCAACACATAATAAGCATATGTTCCTCCCACCAGAACATGAAAAAAAAAATATATAATTTCCTCATTTTCCAAACCTAAATCAAGAAGTTTCCAAGTGTGTTTTTTGATTGATTTAGGATTTTAGAATAAGATTTATGTGATTTTGGGTCTTGTTGGGGGAGACACACATCATCACTTGCTATTCTTAACCAAAAACATTTATGGTTACTTAATGGAGAACTACATAAGTAATGGGGATATAAAAGACAAAATACAAGTCTAAAAATTGTAAAGAATGAAAATACTTGTCATATTAGTTTAATCTTCTCAAATTAGAACTTGTCATGATGAATAAATATTTTAAGGTAACTTTAAACAACAAAGAAAGCCATGCCTAATATTGTTAGTGAAAGGGAAAGAAGTTACAATAGTGTGTTAATAAATGGAATGAGATAATACTTCACATGGTGTAGGTGGACCTAATTGCTAATGGCAGGTGATTGTTTACAAACATAGTATGAGACAATTAAGAGTTGAGGTAAATGGTAGTAGATTTAACCCTAACATGTTACATCATTATGTTGTTTTGTAGATAACGGGTCTATGAGCCTAGTCATGTTTGAATTATTCCATGCATGGAGTTGAATTCCACGTCCTTGAGATGTGGAATTTGATTGTTCAAAATCTTGATTGTTAAGAACTTGTTGTGTTTGGATAAAATTGTATATATCAATAAACCTACTTGATCATGTATTAAGTTGTAGGCCTAAGTGCTATTGTGGCATAAGTGTGTGCTTGTTCTATATTTATGTGTTGGATTTTACAACTCACTTTTTTGTTGGAATTTATTTACTGTATACTTCAGTTAGTGCATACATCTTGAACCTTTAAACCAAGATGAAAGTGACAATAGTGTAGTTGATGGTCAAGAAGCGAATGCGAATAAAATACATTTAAATTAATAAGTTTCTACTTTAACAAATATGTTTATAGATTATATGGGCTTGTTTGGATTATCAGATTTTTATTTGCATCGGATCAGTATCTGTTTGGTCGGTTTATGAGTAAAACTATCGGTTTTTTTATCTATATCATACCTGTATCAGTTTAATATCTATTTAGAATCTATTTGATTTGAAAATGATATCAAAACGACACTAAAACCACAACATAAATAGGCCCTTAATAAAGGAAGTGATGTAATACAAGAGTTTAAAAAGAGGACCTCCAAGACTAAAGATAGCATACATTAGTGAATGGTTATGACATATCAATATACAGTGCTTCCAAAGCTATCATATTTAAGATAGTTTAAATGTCGTGCTTGGTATTCTATTAGAGAATAAGCTACATCTTAAAAAAAAGCATAGCCTTATAAACGTTTGCTAATGTTTTAGGCTACTTATTGTCAATCTAAAAGGATCAAACCATTAAGGTGGATGAAGAGAAGCTTGAGGCTATAAAAAAGTAGCCCATTCTTAAACCACGCTAAAAGTTAGAAGTTTCATGATTAGCCACATCACATGTTACATAAGATTCATTTGAAACTTTCATGGTATTACATCATCTTACATTGAATGCATAAGGGAAAGAAAACTATAGTGGGAAGATGAAAGGGTTGTAAGATTCATGATGTTAAGAAATATTGAGAACAACACCAATATTGACTCACCTAGCTTTGCAAAATTATTTGAGTTTAAATGCACAACATAGGAAATTGAGACAATGTTGTTTAGGAAAAAATGTTTCACATTATTCTTCAATGAACCTAAATTAGATTAACATATAAGCTTTATTGTTTAAAACATACCTTTTAGAAACTTGAAATTGTGTAATTGTAAGTAATAATACTTATATATTTTTTGTTTGATCTCTTAATTTATGTTTCAAAATATCTATTTATATTTTTCAATACGATAAGAAATGGATAAGCCAAAGGGCACATATATTTGCATGTATATCCTCTCTCTGTGTATATATGTACATGAGTTTACTAGTAAATAAATATAATTACTTTTGGAGCTTCATGAAACAAATATTTAGGTTTTTCATTTTCTTATAATCTAAGATCTAAAAGAATGTGATATAAAGCAAGTACATCCATAATCGGAATCTTTAATCTTGAAAAGAATTAAAATTACAAGGCGAATAATAAATATATTCCTAAAACTATTGATAAGTTGCATATAGGCTTTCTAAATTCATAAAGGAGCTTCAGCTCTCTCTAATTTTGAAAAATATGTATATACTTCCCAAATTTTATTAAAACCTCTAAACCATCAATATTTTTAGGTCTCTCAGTGATGGTTTTAGAAGTTTTACCATCAATGTGGGAGATATATGTGCACATTTCTCGAAATTATAGAGAATTAAATGCGCCATTGATAAATTAAATGAATATCTACACATCACCAATAGTTTTTCAAAGTAAATTTACAATTGACCCGAAACATCCTCACTTCCTTGAGCTTTCTTATACCCTTCAGCCAGAGTATAGAGTTCTTTGCAAGTCTCCACAGATTCAACACAAAACTTCTCCAATGCCTCAAATGTATCCTTAAAACATGATTGCACTCTTGTTTCACATGTAACATCATAGGAACCAACAACCCTCCCACGTAAAATCAAACTAAAATCCCGTGTATCAGAAATTAAAATCAATCTTTTATCCTTAACTTGCACAAATTTCTGCATCTGTTGCTCTTTCCTCTCGAACATCTTTAATTTTCTTTCCATTTCCTTATCAGCAATTGCCTTTTCTTGCCAAATCAAGTAATGCCTCAAAAGTATCTGATTTAAATTCCTTGAAATCTCCTTCATTGTTGTAATCACATCCTTCTCTGATATACTCCATAAGGCCTGTGACCATTTGTTACATATGACAAAAACAGGAGGAGCACCAACTTCACTCGGCAAAAGCCGAGGTGCATTATCATCATCTGAGGCTATGTCCTCGGGTTTATGTGGAAGGCATCTCATGAGCCAGTGGTTTAATGCTTTGACACAACCCTTTTGTGTGTTGATCCAATTAGAGAAGCATAAGGTCCAACTATGGAGCTCTAGTTTAAGTTGCATTAGCTCTTCCAAATGAGCATCATCAAGCTTCATGTTGGTGATGAGTGTGTCGAGATTTTTAGCTTCTGAGATCACTTGGTGTTGGCACCTGTGGCACTCTTCCATTGCCTTCCACATATCAAGAAACCTTGACAAGTACACAATTGAGTTGGTATTAGTACTTATGTGGTCTTGCTAAGACTTGCATTATGAAAAATGATTCCATATAGAATTACAAGTCATGTATGAGAAGTAGTTAAATTCCAATCATGTTTGAATATAATAGTAGTGGGCAATTATGACACGTGTATTTGTATAATAACTAATGTATATTTTCTCTGTAGTCAACGCATGTATAATGAAGGTTCTTAATACAACATCCTATGCTAAGGACTTTTTTTTTTTTTTTAAGTTCATTACTATTGTAGTAAAATCCTTATAAAATCTCGGGTCCATCATGAATGATAAAAAAAAAATATTTTTTTTCCAAAATGTTTAATAAATGTTGGAATAAAATAATAAAAAAAATAATATTTAAGATATTAAATAATACTAAGATATCCTAAAAATAAAGAACATTGGACGAAATAAAGAGGTTCCTTGCGCAGAAGAGATTTTTAAGAACATGACGTGAACCTAAAACCTTAAATGAGGTTCTCTTGGGAAAAAACAATACAAAAAAAATCCTAAAACTTTTGATTTCAGAAATTAAGAGAAAAACTCTAAAAAATATGTAATGGCTTCATGACAAGCACACCAAGAAATATGTTCCATGACACGGCCTAATGATTTTAGACTTTCTAGTAATTGATGTTCAGATATTAATATAGGTAATTTTGCCCATATTTGTATATATAGGCTGTTAATTGATGGAATGAAATAAATGAATAGAGTCAACAGTCAAGTTAAAACAACCATTTACAGTTGCAAGTAGAGTATGAAAGATCTATTACCGGGAGATCATATGGTCGATGCATTTCCACAATTCTTCGTCTCTCAATTTGTCTATTGAGGCTGATATTTTGTCAATGACATGGAAGGCTATCTTCATTCTAATGGATAAGGCATTGAGCATGCTTAATGTGGAATCAATTTTACTAGCATCACCATCCTTCTCGCTCAAATATTTCAATTCTCTACACTTCTTTCCATACACTACACGTATCTTCTCCTCCTCCTACAAAATAAAATATCATACATCAATTCATATACAGATCTAGAAAATTAGGTAAAGGTGAAAAAAAAAACAATATGAAAATTAAAGAATTATTGAGGGAATATATTACCAATTGAA
The DNA here is from genome assembly GCA_024138025.1 of Combretum micranthum. Taxonomy (NCBI): domain Eukaryota; kingdom Viridiplantae; phylum Streptophyta; class Magnoliopsida; order Myrtales; family Combretaceae; genus Combretum; species Combretum micranthum. The sequence goes on along the minus strand of JAMXBD010002095.1, from coordinate 44,829 downwards.
ATGGCTTTGATTACATCTATGGGTTTTAATTGTTAATATTTGATTTGAATGATGCTATGGAATGGTTATAAATAATAAGGTTCACTGGTGGATGATTCAAAATGGTAAAAGAAAAATTCGATTTGTCATTACTATTAAAGTGAAAAAAAATAAAAGAATTTCGATGAAGAAAATATGCTATTATTATTATAATCTACATTGACATGATAGAATATATGATAAAAAGCGCAAGACAAGTCTAGGAAAGCTTCTATGGTCTCATTCAACCATCTAATCATTATAATAAATATAGTAATTTAAATATTATCTATTTTAATAATTCGATCATAGTTGGATATGGTGTAGGCAATTGAATAGTGACAGGACCAGTTCTATTAAAATTAATTATGAGACCATAGAATTTTCCCAAATCTAGTCATATGAGCACCTATATCATCTAATTCAATTCCTCTCTCCCTAATAGTTGCAAGCTTAAACCAACTAGTGATTTTACATGTTTCACTTTTACTTAATGGAATTTGTTCTCATTTAATCTAATATGGGAAGTCAGAAGTGATTTCTCTTTTTAAATATGAAAATTACTTTCTTTGTTTTTTTCTTTGATATTTTCTACAAGGATTAATCACCAATTTAGAAACTATTGATAACTACAACCATTTAATATCCCTAAAATAATATTCGATAATTATAAAAATTGAATTTTGACAGATATCCAAAAGAAATTCAAAAATGCATTTTCTACCAAAGAAATGGGCCCAAAAATTTTATCACTACCTTGGGATTTGGGATTGTTAGTTGCCCCTATATGCTGAATTTTTTTACCTTGAACGTGAAAGTAGTACGCCAAACAACATGTGGACATATATATTAGGTAATTCAAGCCCACATGGTTGTTACCACCCGCAGGACCACATCAGTTATCATTACATAGTGAACGTTTTCCAATTAATATTTATACTTTTATAGTTATAAATTTAAATAAAAGAACAACGTACGGCAACAAATTTGAAAAATTTTCTGACAAAACTAGTTGTGAGAGAATATTAATCCCAAAAGAGAACAAACTTCACTTGCAATGCTTTTTTTCAGGTAAAAAAGTTTTGATAAAGTAAGTAGTTTTGATATATATATATATACACACACTTTTTTTTTTTCAGATATATGGGGTATTACATTAGCTAATATTATTCGAATTCATGCTCATATATGATAAAGACATTCTCTTTGCAGTGGTAAGACAAACATCGTACCAATCAAGCATGGCAAAGTAAGAAAAAGGAAAAGTAATAACCCAAAAAAAAAAAAAAGTGAAAGTGTTAACAGGTAAATCATTCATGCATCAACTAATTGCAGATCTTAATGTACTTGGACGGCATGGATGAGATAAGAGGATATTGATATTAAAGTGCATGAAATAATAGGTAAGGGTGCCTTTTCTTTTATGGAAATAAGAGAAAAAAAATCTGATTTCTCAAAATTTTTATTATATTTTCGTGCATGATTACAAAAGATAATTGCGGTAATTATTAGTTTATAACAATAATCTAATACAAAAAATAGGAAAAAAAATTACTTGTTACTTTTTAAGAGTAGGAAATCATTATCTTTAGTTTTATTTGTATTTGCCATTTTATTTAACTAATACTATAGGAAAATTAAAAAAAAAAATTATAGTGTTTTATAGCTTAAGATATATGAGAATAAGTTTCAAATCCCACAAATCAAATAATTTAAAATATCTAATTTGTATGAACCGGGTCTATTTATGAATATTTCCTATCATGGATTGACAGCTATTACCATCAATTTTTTTTAATAAAAGCCCACAATTTATTATGATTTGTTGTCACTAAACTTGCAACTATTAACGATCATTATAAGTATTAAAAGATCATGACAAATAAAGACAAATGTTTGAAAATTTTATACTAAATAATATTCTTTTTAAACCTTAAAAAAAAACAACAAAATATCACTACATAAAATATAAAATACATAGATATATATTAACCACCATCCATCATCCACATATACCATTAATTTTCATCATCGATGACACTAACCCATCTTAGTTATCACCATGCTAATATATTTATATAATAAATATTGTATTACGAAAAATTTAACATATATTCCATTAAATAAATACAGCCTATAATGGTAGTTCTCTTTAAAAGAAAATTAAATAAATAAATAATCCAGCTTACCTTGACTTCATTATAGAGTTTCTTCTCCCACATGCACAATACTTCTAATGTGGATGAAAAGTTCCCCGAGGTTAAAGACGAAGTCATCTTGGACGATTCTGTAGATAATTTAAATTTCCTTAACTCCATTTTCTTATTTAATCGAGAAATTAAAAATATACATAGATATATAAAAAAAAAACCATTAAATTATACGTAAAATAATAATATACTCACAAATTCTCAAAATATAAATTTTCCTTTCATAATATGCAAAAAACCTTAAATTGTTTTTTTTTTAAATAATAACCTAAATTGTTGTTAATAATCCTAAACCTTTACTAAACTGATTATAATTGGTGACGGCTTTTTAAGGTCATAGTTTGGAATTACGAATTTTTTTTTCCATACTTAATCAATAATTTAGATGATATATATACGAAATTGAAAAAGGGGAAAAGGGGGGGAAAAAATTACATACCATCTTCATAGTGACAAAATCGTGATTTCGCAACATCCAGCAGTTCCGAAACGCCATGTCCGATTCCGAAGCTTTTTCAAACAAACAACGTAGTTCACTCATAGTTTCCCCGACACTTTTCGTGCTTCTCTCCACTTCGTGTTCCACCACGTCGAATTTTTGTCTCTTCTTCTCCTTAGGTTTCTCCGACATTTTCTCTACCCTCGCACTCTTTTTCTCCCTCCTCCACGTCCGTTTTCTCATCCTTATTCTCGCGGAGTTTCTCATTCCTACTAATATTCTCCGAACAATATTTAATATCGTACGGATCGAAGAAATTCAGGAAATCCCAGGTGGAAGTATTCGGCTGCGGTGGAGACGGGGTGCTGGTGTAATTTCGAAAGCTATCATAAACCGGACTAGTAACAACGAATCGACCCGGCGACGTATGAGAAGAGGCATTTTCCTTAGTGATGTTTTCTTCTTCTGAATCGGTGTCGAAATGGATGTGAGAGTCCGAGGTTCTCGTGCTAGAGGAGGAGGTGTGGTCAGGGGAAGCAACCACCGTAGCAGGAGGTTTCGGATTCGGAAAGTTGTTTCGGCTTTCGGAAATTCGGTGGAAAAATTGGTGGAGAGAATGGCCGAAGTGATTGAGAGACTGCATATACTCGGTATGTGCATTGGCTAGAGCATAGCTGTGACTGAGACATTGGGCTAGATATTGGCAGCGGTCGCGGCAGAGCGTGACGGCCGGGAGGCTATCGAGCTTCGAGTTATTACAGCCCATGGATTCTGTTCTGTGTTTTTTGGAATTTGAATTTTTGGGATAAGTTACTGTAATTACTTAGGAGGAATTGATGTGGCAGTGATTTGAAATAAAAAATAGAGAAATCATGTGGCTTTTTAATGCCTTTGGGTTTGGAAAGATTTTTTATGTCCTACCAAAAGAAAATGATTGCAAGAGTGGATTATTCAAGATAACCTACCAATATTAGTCTAGAGGGAGGATCTAAAGGCTTAAAAGGTGGCGGGATAGGCCTAACGTCTCTTTGTTGTCCTATAATTGTTTGGTTGTTTAGCGTTTTTACCTTCTTTTTTTATTTATTTTACAAATTTTACAGTTGCATGACAAGGAAAACTATCCAAATGGGTAATACGTTATGTATATCTAAACGTGGTAAATAGCTATCAATTATACTTTAACACATAAATAAGATGGTCGGTAGTTTTTAAAATAACTATTACTACTATATAACCACGTGTTAAAATACCACCAGATGTTACTCTTATTGTATATATTACACGTGGCATGCAATACCTATCAAAGCTTTCTCATCGGACCATCGGTAAATCATGTGACTATTAAAATAATAAAAAAATTACAAACTATCCCTTTGGACTTTTATAAAGGTGTGGATCTACTTCTTAAACATTCAAGTGTATTTTTAAACTCTTTAAACTTTCAACATCTAGTACAGTTAATAGTAATTACTATTTTTTATGAATTTGGGAACTAAATCCGCACATAGATGAAAGTTAGGGTGAATCTTCATATAAGTGAAAGTTCAATGAGGTATTTGAAAGTTGTTGTTTTGTTTTAACGAAAAATGTTACGTGTTCTTAATTATACTAATTTTTAAAAGTTGAACAGGTAAATTTTTACTAGATAAAAGTTTATATCTTTAAATAAATATAGTAATTAATATATTGAATAATTCAATAGTTTGATGATAATTGAATAAAAATCTAAATTATTGAACCGTTGAAAATCATTTTTCTTCATTCCTTACAATTAGATATAAAAATAGGGCATGTGGGTCCGTGTCCTACCATTGATCTGCCCTGTCTGGATTTAGGACCCGACCTGTTAAAGGAAACGGGTTTGGATCTGCGAATGACCTTTCGGATCCATGGGTCGGTTGCAGTTGAATTTCTACTTTACAAGCCTGACTTATCGAAGGAAAAATAAGATAATGTATGATTGGCCGAAGTGAGTTGGCTCTAGATGACTAGATCTGCTCAGAAATCATGCACTGTAAATGGCCATGCAGGTCTTGATTTTAAAGGCACGGACTCGGGTGGTCCACGCAAGCTGAGTTGGATCGGGCCCCATGCCCCTCTCTTAATGTAAGTGTTTGAATATTTGTTTTTTCTTTTTTCTTTTTCCCTTTTTTCCCTTCCAGATTTTTGAATATTCTTTAAATGCCAAAAGAAAAGGGAAATTTTGCGAATTTCTTCATATGTTTATTTTTTTCCGTCAAATGTGATTACAATGTTGTAAATATAAGAAAAGTTTTCTTTAGACTTATTAACTAATACACGTATGGTATTTGTTAACATAAGAGAGAATTTTATGAAAGGATCACTAAAGATCGTCCCTTTTTTTGCTAAAATTTTTATTAAACTATTTATGTTTAAAATAACTAATTTGAATCTTCTATATTTATATTAAAATTTAATAAATGGTTATGTCAAAACTCAAAAGTGAGCCATTTAAATAGTTGTTTTTTGTTTCATTTCTGTTAATCTCTTTGATTTATTTTCTAAAATGCTATCACGTGTAATCTAATACTGAGATTAGAAGAAAAACAATGACATTATTATGATGTTACAAGAATTTTAAATTCTACATGTTAGGGTCACAAATAATAGATAATATAAATCAAGGGCTTTATTGTGCAAAAGCACAAATAGAAGCCACTAAAATGGCTAACTTAAAACAATCTTGATTTAAAAAGAAAGAAAGAAAGAAAGAAAGAAGAGGGGGGAGAAAAAAATACACTTAATTTTAATTGGTTTTTGTCAAATATTAAAGATTCAAATATCTCATTTTTTTTCTTAAAATATTTTAACTTTTACATAATAAAACTTGGAGAATCGAACCCAATTAATCTTGTTGGTAAACCAGTAGTCATGGCACAAGATTAGAACAATTTGATACCATATAATTACAAGTTGAAAGAGCCATTTACTGCTCCAAGAATAACGAAAAAACAAGTAATAATTTCGAAGTGGACTCCACTAAATTAATGTTCGGAACCATTCATAACGTTAATTTGTCCACAAAAGAACAAAAGATGGCAGCGCCTAAGAGAAAATTAGGGAACAACGTTCTCCATTAACTAAGCAAATATCCACCGGCAAAAAAAAAAAAAAAAAAAAAAAGCAAATGTCCACGCATAGTATGTGGGAAGCATATATGGTACATGGATTTTGACAATGAGTATTTTATTGGAAGATATGTCGTGTATTCTTGTTTATATATAGATGACATCGTTAGCATTCTGTAAAATAAGGCAAAAAAAAGGTAATAAGTTAGCTTATAAAAGGATGAACAACTAAACTCCACCTAATAATGTGGGATAATGGTAAGTTGAGTATGTATATTTTTAATTTTTGATAATTTAGAATTTATCTTTATATTTTGTCATATTACTGCTTATACTTTTAAAATATGGGCAATTTGATATCTTTGTTAATTAATATATATTTAACAGACACTTATTTTGATGATGGGAGAATGGAAGGTACTTGGCCAAAAATTACAATATTTAAAAATGTAGTACAAACTGTAAAAATTGTCAAAAATTAAAAGTATAAGCATTTTATCTATGATTATCTTATCATTAAAATAAACGTCCATCTTCAATGGCATTATAGCCTTGTGGCATCACCTCTGATCTCTCAAGTGAGAAGTACCATGTTCAAATACTCTCTTCCCTTTTGTAATGATAGGAAAAAAAAAATAAACGTTCATCAACAAACAATTTTTGTTAAAATTTAAAGATGAAATAATAAATTATAAAAATTTGAAAGCTCAGGTATTTGGTCTGCCATTATTTCGAACAATACAAAACAAATAAAGCATATGATCCTTTGCATATAAAACACCAATAATTCTTCCTTTTTCTTATTGCATCAAATAAATTCAATATGAGATTAAGATTTTTAAAAACAGAAATAGACAAGTAATAAAACTAAAATAAGTCGAATATAACTAGTACAACTTTTGATTGATTATTGAGTGGTTCGAGTTCAAATGGTATGTTTTATGGTTTTAGTTTGGCTCTGATGCTTGACGTTTCAATTGTACTTCATGATCCATCTGGTTGAATAACTCCACATAGATAGGTAATTTATGGTTTACTCGGAGGCCAATGGTGAAACCAATATTGTAATTCTGGATTGGATAATTTAAGTGGTGCAATGATTTTCGGTGTAACCTCAACACTAGGTGTAGAGGTTACAGTGATCGAAAAGCACCAATAAATAGACGATGATATCATTAGTTCCTAACAGGAATACCAATTACTATTAAGGGAGATTTAACCGATATTTCATAAGCCCAATGCAAGAATAAGACTTTGGTGGGATATGAGGGGGGAAAATGACACTCATCAAAAACAAGAAACAATTGATGAAGCAAAATTTGTAAAGATGATTAAGAAAGACGTGTTAGGTTATGTTGAATCAATAGACTTTGAGCTCTAATAATTCCTTCATATTCAACAATTTATCCTTACTTTTCTCTCAAAATGCAGCATATCAAACAACAAACGATTCTGCAATGACCTATCACTAAAGTATGGTTAAGCAACAAGGCAAATCAACCTGATAAATTGAATTTAACTGAGCTTATAGAGGGTGTGCCTAAAAAAGGATGATTTTCAATGCAAAATCCCTAAATCATGACCCGTTGAATTGTATGTCAAGTTCATATCTAGGGTCAATCCTTAAAAGTCTATCATATAAAATTGTCATAGGATCCCTTTTATCACTACAAGGAGCCAATTTAGATGTACTAAACCCTTGTATTTACTTTTTTGCCTCCATTATTTGTAAGCCAAAATAAAAGAAAAAAAAAACAATATATATAGTAGTTATATTTAAATGGTTCCTATTGCAAGAACTTTTGTATCTTTTGTTTGTAGAGGGTAGCGTGTATATGCTATTCCAAAAAAAATAAAATAAAATAAAATAAACCATAAAAAACAAAAAAAAAAAAAGGGTTAAATAATAATAATTACCTTAATGCATTGCAAAATCCTACTTTATTCCTGCCATATTAAGTTTCCATAAAGAAGAAGTAGCAATTCTCAAATGTTATTTTAAGTTTTCATACGATCACTAAATCACAATTCATTCTTGCAGTTTGATTAATTGTCATCATTAGATGATTAAAATCTCATTTATACTTATAATTTTGTAATAGTAAATTGGTAATTAAGTTTAACTAAATCTATGGCTAAAAAAGGTTTAACTAAATCTTATCTAAGTAATTACTCTCATTAAGTGCACTAAATAAAAAAAAAAAGCTTTGTTAGTACAAATATCTTTGTTTAATAATGTGTAGGCACTTGTTGGTGAGATAATAGGTTCTTACATTAACACGAGAACCGAGCATGAAAATAGATAGCTTTGTTTTAATGTAATTTCACAATATAGGGTATGTTTGAATTGTTGGATTTTATCTGTATCATAACTATATTTGATATGCATTAGTAACTTATCTATATTATATTTGTATTGTATCTATTTTATCAATTTATGAGTAAAACTGTCAGTTTTTTATCAGTATTTATTTCATAACAAACATCTATTTGAAAACGATAAGAATATGATGTTGAAATGGTCATAATTTAATTAAACAAACAAACCCTTTAATGTTAGATAAATATATATATATATATATATTATGTTACCCCAACACCACTCACCCAAGTATGATGAAAATCAAATTCCTAAGATTTTTTATATGTACTGACTTTGTATACATGAGGATGCTAATCATTATTATTATTATTACAACATGAAAATATTTGAATAGAAATGAAAGCACCACTTAAAAATGAAAAAAAAAATTAATTATACTTATCCATATTAGGGAAAACCAAACCCACAACTTTACTTATGAACAGTTAAATAACATTAACTATCCATTCACTTCGCTGTAATTGTAATTATATTACAGCCTTATTCCTTACGAATAGCTATTACAGGGTTTAGCTCATTGAATAGCGATTTCACAATAAATCTCTATTACACAAAATATTAAATAGTCAAACTTTTTCAAACATATGAATACTAATTTAATGCTAGAACTGTCTTTTTAATCATCCAAAATACTACCATTTAAATAAAAAATTAATAAAAAAAATTATATTACAACTCTATTTCATTTCTCCATAATATAAATTATATTATAGCTTATTCATTCAACAATGTGAACGAGTCATAAATGTTACATAAAATACAAGTAACTGTATATCGTATCATGCCCTAAAGTAAGATACTCCGTGTGCATGGGTGGTTAATCAACAACAAAAAGGGAATTTTTCGTTTTCAAATCAGCAATGATACCAATATGAAGCTAATGATAATGATATCGTGCTAAAGTTTTTGCTTCTTGCATTTAGAGAAGATGTGGACAATCTCACTCTAACCGTTATGATAGCACAGAATAAATCCAAAGAAAAAAGATGAATGAATGCTCCTAACAACTAAGATAAAAGGAAGTCAAATCGATAATGATGGCAAATAATTTTTCACTTTTTCCTTTTATTTTGAATTACACTTTTCTTCAAACTAAAATATGAAATTGCACTTTCATTTAAAAAAAAATAAAAATAAAAATTATATCCAAGCCAATATGTCTTGTTTAGGTAATTTATAATAAGATGGCCCAAAAAAGGTAATTTATAATGAGAAACAATAATTCTCCTTGCCTCACCCCGTCCCTGCCCCAGAACCCCTGAATAAACAAGCCTTAGTCTTGGATAGGAGCCACCTTTCGGAACCCTTTACTCCCTGTCCATCTTCAATTTGTAGGTCCATCCTACTAAACTCGATATTAGCAGAGTTAGAATAATTGTTCTCAGATCTAGGTTTTGTCTACTATTTCTATATCACCAATCCATCAAATATCATATTTCGACTGCTATAAGTTTCCAGCACTATTTAGAAGAAATGTATTTTTTTTTTTAAATGTATTTATTATTTTAGTTCTTCTTTTTTATCTCTATCACTTATGTCAAATTTTATTATCTTTTTTGGGTTTATTATATTCATTAGTTAATAGGTTTTATCCTTTTAGAAAAAATAATGGTGTTTTCACATGGGACATACTAACTCTAAACGAGATATATCTGTCTATTCATTTACTTAACTATTATAACTCTTTGTTTGTCATTTATATTATATCCTTAGATTTAATTGATTTTTTTCATTGAAATAAAATTCATCTTTTTTGGGAAAAATATTCAATTTTACTTCTTCAACTGGGATACTCAATAATTTGGGAATATGTATGCATGTGTAGTAATGTCACGTTTGGTACACGAGGATTATTTGGAATGGAATGAGCTTAAAAATGACAACTATTTAGTAGTTTGGATGTGTACACGAATTGAAATGACATTGAATGGTTATAAAGTGTGATTTTCAAGATGATCCCTAGTAATAAATGTAATTTATAAATATGTGATAGGATAAAAGTGTAATTAAACTACACACAATTAATGAAACCGAAATGGAATCACTAGAAGGTGGAATTACCCTTCAAAGCCAAAATCATCTATTTTATATAATCAATTCCGACTTTTAATAGCCATCCGAAATCGAATGAAATATGGAATTGCAATTCTATTCCAATTGCATTCTTGCATACCAAACACTACATAAGAGGCTAAACGGAATTGCAATTCTATTCCAATTGCATTCTTGCATACCAAACACTACATAAGAGGCTAGTAATGTTTTTTCTTTGTTTTTTCTTTTCCTCAAATACTATTTATTACAACTTTTGAATGGGGTAGAACCAAACCTATATAATCCTGTTAATAATCAGTGTTCATACCACTCAACTATAAGTGTCTTAATAATTAGTAATACAATTCATACAAGCAAACAATCTCCTTAACAAAAAAAGAGGATGCTTCTTACATAGCAATTTTTCTTATGAAAAAAGTACTTTTGTAGCTAGGGTAACAATGTCATTTGACTGAAAATATTTTACAATTATCAGTCATAGTATTTAAAGGTGAAGACACTAATCTTTGATATCATATCTCAAGATATGATTTTTAAACAGAAGATTTTTTTTTTTCAATTAACCATAAAAATTTATTTCTTATTTTAACTGGACATACAATCAAAGGTTAATTCTAGTAAACACACACATATATCGCTATAGATAAGGAAATGGAATTCCAACAAATCAGGGTATGGAAAACTATGAATGTTTCTAATCCCTTACCATAGTTTTTTTTTTTTTTTCCTAACACGTATTATGTTTAATATATTTTATATCAGACGTATAATCATGAGTGCATGTTCATCTGGTAGAAGCCAACATACCAAGAATATTATTTCAAATATAAAATAAATACTTATATATAACAAATGTGCTTGTGGCTAAATAATTCACCTATTTTGGGTTTGAAAAGATTTCATGCAATTTAGCATGAAAGGATAGTGAAAAGTTAAAGAAGATTATTATTTTAAAATTGTATTTTCAAGACACAATTTTCAAGCTAATTTAAAATCGTGTCCTCAACTTACTATTTTGAATTAAGCAATTTCTAGCATTTTAAAAAATAGAATCAGTTTTTTGATCTTATTATGGTATATAAACCCTTATGGTGATGATCATGTTAATATATATATATATATATATATATAAATAAAATAAAAATCATGATTGAAAAATACTCTATATAAATTGACTGGATATGATCAATGGAAGGAATAGGAAAAAAAATAATTATGCGACACAAAACTTTGCCCCTCTCATACGGTGAGATTGTCTGTTGTAATCACCAATCCCCCACTTGGAGAAGGTAAAGACAAAACTAAAACCTCCATCATGATGTAAATTTGAATTGACACAAGTGCCAGTCCCGTTAAACAGAAGTTTTGGGTGGAGTTCCACCTCAATCTTTTGCCTATGTTGTGTCTTTCTTTATGGTTCTTTCCATGGAGAAGGACTCCTGAATCCTGATAAGGCAAAAAGAAAAAGGCAAAAGTAGACCAATGAATTTACGTGAAAAGCTATCCACTCTTGTCAAATATATCATTTCCGATAACCATTACTCGATAGCCCATGTTGGTTGAAGACTTTATGTTGTTGTCCGAATGCTGGATGGATAATTTTAATTAGTATGTCCGTCGTAGGAGTATAAAATGATGGAATTTGCTTCTGAATCGCTTTAATTGAGCTCCAAATTTAACTGATTTTAATCCAATCACGAAAAGAGTTTTGATCGTATTAACACGTTTTATGAATTATTAATTGTATATAACTACAATAAAATTATGATATATTAATAATTTTATAAAAATTATACACTATTATTGCTCTTTGTAAAAAATAATAAATAGCAGTATTTACCCACCATTTACTTTAATACAACGTATTATTACCTTGAATCCTTTTTTTTTTTTTTTTTACCAATCACAGTGGAAATAAATTAACCCTGAGGCCGTCAAGCTATCCAAATAGATTATTTTGTCAAATTTGAGTTTTGTAATATTTAACTCAACAAGAACACAAACCTAATTGAGTTCAGATTAAACTTATATAGAAGTCATAAATTAACTATCCAAGGAGATTTATTAGAAGTAAAATATATTTTTATAAAAGACAATAAACCTAAAAATGAGATTAATCAAGTTGACCCCAAATTTAATGAGTGGTATCTTCAGTTCAGATTTAGATTAAAATTCAAAGTTCAAACTTAGTATTATCCACGTCAATTTTGTTTATTCCCTAATCTATAGTCATCCTAAAAGAATGGACGACTTAGCATGAGGCTACATACTGATAACACAACGAAGATATGATATAAATGAACGACATATATCAAATGATCATCCTACATCATTAAGGTAGGTAGTAGTAGTGGTATATCAAGTTAAAATTAGTGAATACTAAATTAATACTAATTAGAATCTTTTGGAATATTGGTTTTAATATATTTTTTTTCCGTCAAACATATTTTTACTCATCGGTAGAGCTTTCTATATCACAACTAACATTAGATGAATTTAAAAAATAATAGAATAAAATAAGTTGCTTTTAAAGAGAGGATAGGAGTTTAACCACCGTTTCATTGCCACATGATTGGCATTCCTCCTAACAAGGATAAACTCAAAAGTAACATCAATTGAAGAATCTAAACTGTTTCAAGCCTTTTTCCTTTTTCTTATTTTCTTCCTTTTTTTTTTTTTTTTTTTTTGCCATGAAACAATGATTTTCATTAGTAATAAGGAGAAGAATCCCCATCATAAACCAACAGTCACATAAATGAAAATTATTTGGAGGTGTCTACAACATAGTGGCATTCCAAATTTTGCTTGGGAAGCCACCCAATGGGAACATCCATTGGCTTCTCTATATTTATTGAAGAGAATACAAAGTTTGAAAAAAGTAAAGAAATATCACAAATCCTTATAACAATACCCCATTACACTAGTGATACGATTGGGTTGTTTGATAGACTTGATAGTTAACAAACTGTTAGATCCAATCTCCACATCAAACTAGCCTCTTTCCATAGCAAGCTTTTAGTGCATAAAAAATAGTAGATACTTTGTCAAAAATAGCAAGCTTCTTTAAATACATAAAGATGATCAATGAAGGATAGTGGACCTGCCTATTTAGCTTAGTATGTTTGCACAAGTTAATGGCAAAAATTATTTTCTTTAATCCAAGTAATTATGACCTATTACCGAACTATTCACCATCATGAACTAGGCTATAACTAGAGGTGTGCAAAAAAATCGAATGTTTAGGATAATCGAACTGAAATCGAAAAAATAATTCAAAAAAACAGTTAATCGGTCCATCAATTTTGGTTTAGGATGAGTATTTTTAATTTTTCCAGTTTTTTATTACGGTTTCTATTTATAGAACCAAAAACTGATGGTTTCGGTTAACCAATCCGTATTCATATATATATATATATATTTATAATATACTTATATAATTGACTGAGATTTTGTATTGAGCTCAATTGTTCAAGGTTGATAAGCACACCAAAGAGGAGAAAGAGATTCTTGAATTGGTAAGTAAAGTGAAGAGAGTTTGATTTCAAATCTTTTGAGGATTAAATGAAAAGTAATTATTATAAATTGCCATACTTCTATTTTATTTAAATGATAGGATACAAAACAGTTCATTACTTACCACCCCTTCATTTTTTCATTTTTTTTTTTGCAAAAACTTTTATTTTAAAAATTATATTAAAAAATCATATTTTTCCCTTTTCTTTTTCCTTTTTTCATATCATTTTTTTTAAATTTAGAATATTATCAATTTTTTTTAAATATTAGTGTTAATTTTGAAAAAGATCAAAGGTTGTACAATTTATAAAACTTTTAAGAAAAAATCAAGCAATTTATCTTATATGTCTTATAGTTTTGCACTAATTCTATTTGTTGATCTGGTAAATGCATTTTCCTTTTTTTTTAACACTCTTATGTCATTTGGTACCTTTCACAAAGGAAATAGTCCAATGAATTAATAGTTTTGTTGGTGAACTGAAGCTTATATAATGATTATCTTAATGGCACCAATACACATTGACAACTCTTTCACTTACATTCTTAATTTAGAGTTTTTAATATAATTATAAAAAAAATGCTCTAATTTTTTAGAACATATTGAAAAATACGGTAAATTGTAAATTTTGTATAACCATTATGTTAAATGATTAAAAATCGAAAACGGAAAAAAACGACTAACCGTTAAGGCAGTTAACTGTTTATAATAGATCGGTTTTAGGATTGGAACATTAAAAAACCGATTATTATGGTTAGATTCAAAAAATAGAGTTATGGACTGGCTAACTAGACCGTAAACACCTCTAGTTGTTACAAGTAATAGTTTTACACATGGGTCACGGCTTGAGCTTTTAAACAAGTACGTCTTGAGTTCTCCGTATTTGTGTCCTGATGCTACAACAGTTAGAAAATGTGTTATTTTATGTGATTGTCCTACATTGATTATAGGAAAGTAGTGAAAATGGTGTATAAGATTAATATAATAGTTATCAAAATCATATTTTTGCTTTGTGATTCTATAAGTTTACTATTTTAGGAGGCTCTTTTGAATTAATTTTTGTATCAGATTTTAGTAAATTCAAAATAACATTAGAATGTAGTAAGAAAGACGTAGTAGCTTTTTTTGTATATTTTAATTTATTTAACTCAAATAGGTAGAATTGTAAAACATAGATTTTATCAAATTTAATTATATAGTGAGTTAGAAACATAAGATTTTACATAAAAATGCTTTTATACAAAGCCCTCTCCCTTAGATTTTATATAACATTATAAACTTCATTCAAGTTCGAGTTTTACACACATATTTTAATAGAATTTTTTTATTTCATTTATACAATAAAAAATTCAAAATAGGTTGAAAATTTTGAATCATTCAATTTATAACTTCTTCAAAAAAAAAATAAATAAAGAGAATTTGGTATTGACTAAGCTTGTCGTTCTTTTGTGCATATTACATTATTGATTAAGGATTATTCATGAAAAAAAAAAAGTCAATTTCTTCATTTTTTACTTTAAGTTTTTTTACCACTATTGTAAGCATATCTATAACTTTATATAGGTTATAAAGACTTATATATTTATATTTCTTTTATACATTCCGATTTTATAAACTCTCTGACAACTCTACATTGATTAAGATAATCTTGATTTTATAAATTCTCTACTAATTCTAGGTTGATGACCTTGATTAAGATAATGGATGTTAAATCAAGACTAGTCATAGACTTTTCAGTCAAATGATTGAAAAGATTTATCAATCACTTGTTGATGGGGTAATGTACTATTATCAAATGGGTCATCATAATGAAGGTTATTATGTGTGATTTGTAGAATGCATACATGGATCTACAGACTGTGTAAAAAATGCATAGAATAGTAACAAAAGATTAACGAAAGTTGATATGAGACACAGTTCAATGATTAAATGAGCCCTACATGGACCAAAGATTCTATTGTATAGTAGATAAATCAAATACATATTGTAATGGTACATAGAACAAAACAATAGACCTTAGTGTAGCATATTCAAATAGAAATACAACAGATCTAACAAATCTACAACATAATAGAACTGATGTAACCGTACAAACAAACATATAAATAAGGGAAAACAAGAAGACAAAAGTAGTGAGATTTTTTTCCAAATAGAAGTATTGTTGACTTCTTAGAGTTTGGCTAGCTCGAAGTGGTGATCTCGCACACAAAAACAATATACAGGTTAGTATACTCATTAGTTGAATAGAGAACAGTAGAGAAAACTAAAGAGTGAATTGTAGTTAATACCTAAGGTGAAGAAGAGAGAAGAATCGAGAGATTAGGGTTCCCCAATGTGAAAAGAAGCTTTTATACTCTTACGAAATGCAACGTTTTAAGGATAATTATATTTAATGCTCTCATTGAGTTCATGGCCCCCTTACCAGAGCTCAAGAACATATTGATATAGATTTCCTTAAAGATTCATTAATATCCATTCAAGATTCATTGACTCAATTGAGTTTAAGAATAGACAAGTTTGAGTAGAATTAGAATCATGATTCTGAATCAACTCAGCCAACTCAAAGCAATGATTCATCATTTTCTTTGAAACCATGCAACCATGGTGAAGAATTGATCAAATGGGATACGTTAAAGTGCTGAAGTTTGATGGGAATCACCCCTTTGGTGGGTCTTTACAACAGATTATTTTTTTTTTTTCATGGAAAGATAGATAAACAAGAATCATAATGGCTTTTTTTGCTATGGATGGCAAAGCTAAAGACTGGCACAAGTGGTTGTACCTCAATAAACAGTTGAGTTCGTGGGAGGAATTTATGAAAATAATTTCCCATCGTTTTTGGCCATTAGAATATGAAGACATTCAGGGCATACTATCCAAATTAACACAAACCAATCAGTGGAAGAATATCAATCAAAATTCGAAGCTTTGTCAACTCAAAAGTGAGTTTACCAAAGACTTTTCTTCTTAATTGTTTTATATTGAGTCTTAAACCCCATATAAAATGAAAAGTTCAAATTCATAAACTAAAATATTTCATACAAGCAATGGCTTTTGCCAAGATGCATGAAAGTAAATTTCTTGATACCCTTTCATTTTTGAAACAACCAAACACATACCCATATTCATTTCCAAACCACGGACAAAACCCATACACTAAATTATACATACTACCCCTCCAATTTTCAAAACCAAATTTGTCAATGAATCATTCTGATTCCACCACAAACACTATAAAACCCAAATTACTAATAAAGAAATTAATACCTTCAAAAATTCAGTTGAAAAGAGAGCAAGGGTTATGCTTTCATTACGATGAGAAATATAATAAGAACCATAAATGTAACGCAAAGTTTATGTTGCTATTAGAACCAAAGATGGATGAAGTGAAGCGTGAAAAATCGATGAATAGCAAATGAAGTGGATATTAAGAATGAAGCTATCAGTTACCATGCCTTAGCAGGTACTCTATTTCCTAGAACATTGAAAATTTCTAGTAATATTAATGGTCAGAGAGTATCGATATTGGTGGATACAGGAAATATTCATAACTTCATACAAATTCGAATAGTCAAATACCTTAATTTGACAATTAGACCACCTCTAAATTTGTCAATTCTCATTGGAAATGGAAATACACTGACATGTGAAGGACTTTGTAGGTCAGTTCCACTTTTCATTGAAGAATGGAATTTTTAGAGGATTTTTATCTTCTTCCCATTCATGGGGCTAAAGTAGTGTTGGGAGTAGAATGGCTTAATAAGTTGAGCTTGATTACGGTCGTTTACTCAAAGATAATCATGGAATTTAGTTTCAATGATCAACTAATTACATTAGTAGGGGTTACAAATGAACAGATGCAACAGATCTCACATCATCAATTAAGGAGATTAGTTTATATTGATGTTATTGCTCAATTTTTTGATCTTGTGGCTTAGCTAATAGTAGATCATTCATTGGAGAAATCCGCCAACAATGATGCCATTACAACACTATTGGGTAAATTTTAGAAAGGATTTGAGGCTCCCACATCATTGCCACCATTATGTGACGTGTAGCATCAAATTCATTTGTATCCCAATACACCACCAGTAAATGTACGGCCATATCGATACCCATATTTCTAGAAATCGGAGATTGAGAAACAAATCCTGGGTATGCTATCTCAAGGGATAATTCAAAGGAGCACAAGTCGATTTTCTTCGCTAGTCTTAATGGTTAAGAAAAAAAGATGGATCATGGCGATTCTACATTGACTTTTGTGCTCTAAATCAGGTAACTATTACAGGTAACTTTCCAATCTCAACAATAGATGAGTAACTAGTTGAACTAAAAGGAGCTGCTTTATTTTCAAAATTGGATCTCAGAGTTGATTACCATTAAATTAAGATGACACCAAATGATGTAGAAAAGACAGTATTTAGAACTCACAAAGGGCACTATGAATTTTTAGTCATGCCTTTTGAATTAAGTAATGCTCCTTCAACTCTCCAAGCAAAAATGAAGACTATGTTTCATAAATGTTTGAGGAAATTTGTTATTGTCTTTTTCAACAACATCTTAGTATATAGTCAATCACTTCAATATCATGTCGAGCATATGACTATTTTTTTTTTCAAACATTACAAGACAATAATTTTTATTTGAAACAAAGTAAGTGTTCACTTGCTAAAGACAATATTAAGTACTTGGGACATATAGCATCTCATAATGAAGTTTTTCCACATCCTACTAAGATTAAAGCTATTGAAGAATGGTCCTTACCGACTTCTATAAAACAGTTTAGAGGATTTTATGTTTGTTAAGGTATTATAAGAGATTTGTGAAGGTGTCACACCCCAAAGGGTACCATAGACGTAGCAGTTCGCCACATACGGTATTAAAACTTAAGAATAACTTCCTGAAGTCATGCGAAAGCTTTAACACCATATGTAAGGCGTCTATCACAGCAATAGGAGACACCAGTGGGATGTGTAGTTCGGGATAGTAAATACAGCATACAAGAAATCTAAATAACTATCTAATTTCAACATTATAAGAATATAGTCTTTACATCATTTTAGGGGCTTTCCCCTATAAATCTCTAAGCAATCATAATATTAGCTTAGTCTTTAATACGAACATAAAAAGATATTAAATGATATTCAGCCTAAAATCTTTAAAGGATTTCCATAAGCTCCCAAAAACATAATCTCACTCGAGTGTATGAAGTCCCTTGGGCATAAGAAATATTGGTCCTGTTACAACAAAAGTCTATCAGAGTATAAGCATAACTAGCTTAGTGAGAATATTCCTGAATTAACGTACTTGTATCAAATATTTCAAACAAGTTATTAAACAAACTAATAATGCATCAAGCAAGTGAACAAGCAATACATATGATCCACCGGAAATCATATGTTTTGAATAGATTTACCCTTCCATTCAGAGGTTAGGTGTTTCAGGCTCTTCAAAACCCATCTTTGAAATTCAACTTATGTAGTTTATTTCGGCTCCTACTCACCCATCCTGAAATAGTTCTTTCTGGCTCCTATTTGCTCATCTTGCAGATTTATGGCTCCTGCAAACCCAACTACTATACTCTTATCCCATCGAGTATAGTAGCTCATAAAATGAAACTAACTACGTGATATGCATGATTCAATTAATATATATAACTTGAAATATGTAATTAAGGTACTTTAAGGTGATCATAGAATTGCAGACATTCCAGCATGGTAATAATAAAACACAATTTGATTTAACAACAATTTATATTCCGATATGCTTAGTATTCTTTCAATCAATGTTATCATACAAAATTCATTTTTATCTTTTCCTACTTCTAGTGCCTCTAGCTACAAGCACAAACAAGTACGTAAAAGGTAGGAAATAAACTCACTCGGCTATGAAGATACTTCTTTCTTATGGATGAGTTGATCTGTAATTCCACTAATCGAAATAATCCTCCAGGTATGAACACTCCTCCTTGGAATCACCTAATCAAGAACAATACCCATAATGAGTATTTCTTGTTGATTTTATGGTACTTATCAAAAACTATGTCATAAGATCGTTAAAATTTGTATAGAGGGTAATTCCAACTTAAAATGGTCATAACTTGGTCATTTTAACTCGGAATTGCGCATATAATATGCCATTTTCTACCTATTCGAAAAGATATATCCATTTCTAAGGTTATTTTTGTCATAAAAAGCCATTTGGGTTGCAAAATACTACAGTATAGAATATTTACGAATTTATAGTTCACAAAATATGATTTTTCCAAACTTCTCTTTACTCAAAAATCTTTAAGCAAAATATATGAATATTTGTATAGTTTGAAAAATCCTTTGAACATATAAATACACTCATATTGTATGCATGATTTTTGTAGTGTTGTCTCAATATCGATATTTCATAAACAATTTGTCTTTAAGAGTTTTAAAAGAAGAAACTTTGAAAATTTCTCCTTTTGGAATTGCTAGAAGGAAAACTAAAATATACTTGGGTTGTTATGAGTGAGTGTCTTCCTATTATAATTCCATTTCCTATCTTTTCAAAAGTAAATTAATTTTCAAAAATTTGGTTATTTAAGTTATCTACCAACTTTATTTCTAGTGATTTGAAAAATAAGCTTTTCAAAATTTTCCTTAAGTTGTTGGCGTGGTCAAATATTTAGAGTTGTATTAAATGTATGTTTTCCTCTCATTTTTATATCCTTTTTCTTCTTTAGAAAATAAGTTTACCTTTAAACTTTACTTTCTTAGCAAATTTTATTTTTCTAAGTTGGTTTTAAAATAGTAAGTTGATTTTACCTTGATTTGAAAAACTTGTTTTATTCTTAATATTTATCAAGTGGTGGAATAATTCTTTTAGATAAGATTATAAGAAAAGCTTTCTTAATGAAGAATTGTTAATATTAGATTTTAGCAAAAATTTCATTTTAATTTTGAAAAGAGAATAACAATATATATAAGTTGTATAGAAATTTTCTTAGTATGTGATTTTCAAAGTCTATATGAACCTATTTAAGTTTTATAAAAAATGGTTGGGTTAAAATCTTAAGTTTAATGCAAAAATTTATATGTTTATGGAGTATTTAGTTCTAATTTATAAACGAAATGAGTTCCTTTTATTATTTGAAGAAATTTTCATTGCTACTACTTCTAAAATTTATGATTAGCTTATTTTAAAAGAGTTTATTAAAAATAAAACTTAGATCTTTAGTTGAAAATTCATTTGTTAAGAAATCTAGTTTACTTCTCTTTGTTTAAGAAAGAACCCATTTTTTTATTTTTATTTAAGACAACAACATTCTAATAATGCATGAATATGATTATGTAGCAATAAAAAAGTAAGAATAATACATAATAGAAAGAAATACTCATAGGTAAACAAACGTAATAATAATCTGGTCAAGCATTGGGAACCTTAGCTTCATCAAGGTATCCTGATCATGTATTGAGCCTTAACTTCACAAGGCAACTCAGGACTAAGAATAGACTAGTCCCAAAAGAAAAGAAAGAAAATCGTTTTGACTTGATATGAACAAATCTAAGACTAAAAAAACTAGTCTTAATAATAGCATGAAATAAATAAATAAAGTGCAAAGCATGAAAATAAATAAATAACAAGTGAGCTTATATGCTCTAAAGAAATATATAATATATATATATATACTATATAGAAGTTAGATTAGAGCAAAAATAATAATAACAATAATAACAACAACATAATAACATAATATAAATGAACATGAACAAAATAGAACATGAACATATTATTGCTTTTTTAACTCTCATGGTCTAAAAAACATACACTAAGCTCATGCTAAGTTGTATGAACACATAAAGAGATATAGGTGGGTTTTACCTATGGTTTAATGGAGGATGAAAAGAGATGAATGGTAGTGTGTTTGTTATTTTTCTTGAAGAGTACAAATGGTAGAGAGTGTTTTGAGAGGGGATTGTTAGAGAGAGGTTTTGAGAGAGAATTTGTAGAGTTTTATTATTAAAATGAATGTGTGAAAGAATGAAGGAGGGATGGTATTATAGAATTTGAAGTGAAAATTAGATGTAATAAAATAAATTGAAACAGAAAATAAATGAGAGGGAGAGAGAGAAGATTTGCACCGGCCATAAGAGGGAAAGGAGAGAGAGTGAGGTGATTTTGTTTGTATTTTGTAAGAAAATAATATGCAAGATATGATTTGATATAAGATGTATTGTAAAGGTAAAAAGTAAGAAAATAGGTATATAGTTAATAAGAAATAGGTGTAAGAAAAAGTAGAGATAATGAAATAGTAATGAATAGTAGAAATAGTACTATGAATAGTAGACTAGACAATTAAAATACCGGTAGTAATAAAAATACGCGTAAAAGAGCTATATCTGATATTTTTAGTTACCGAAAAATTCGAAAACTGATATTTTTGAAAACCTTATATTGTTACCAATCTAATGGTATTATCAGAATATTTTCACTATCCGGTGCACCGGGGCACGGTTTTCGAAAATTGATCCCGTTCGGATCCGAAAGACACTAGAATTAGGAGAATCTGATATTTTTATACTTTTCTATATTATTACGAATGACGAACTATTATAAGCCATTAACTCCATTTCGGTTTCTAGGGTTTGAGAGCGCGGGTTTTCCGAAGTTAAAACTGTTAAATTGTCTTAATCTTTGTTGACCTTTAAAACTCCGGTTTGACTAGGGTTATGGTTTAATCCGACTTTACCCTAGAAATTAAGGAGTTTACATTAGGGACCAGATAGATGGATCTTCTCATGTTCAGATTTTTGAATTGAACGATTATTGAACTTTCTATTTTTGTTTTTGAAGATTCTCTTATGAAATCCCGTGATTGAAATTGTTTAAGGTTCGGTTTCAACTTAGGTCAGACTTTAGGGTTTCAATTCGGTATTCCAAAACCATTCTCGAAAAATTCGTGGGTTTACAGAAGGGCTATGCATCCATATCCCCCCATTAACAAATATGTCAAAGAAAGATCATTTCATTGGAATGACACACCTTAGGGGCATTTCAAAAGCTTAAAAAAAAACCTTAAGTACTACTACTACACCAATACTAGCTTTACCTAACTTCACACAAGAGTTTGTAATTAAATGTGATGCTTTGGGATCTAGAATAAGGGCAGTGTTGCTCCAATTTAGTCATCCAATAGAATATTTTAGTAAAAAACTTCCCAAGCATTTGATAAAGCCTCAACATATGTGAGGGAGTTATATGCTATTGTGGAATCCATACGTAAATGGAGACATCATTTGTTGGGCACTTGATTCATCATTAAGACCGATCATTAGAGTCTTAAAGAATTGCTTACACAAGTGATTCAAACACCTGACCACAAAAGTATATAACAAAGCTAATGAGCTATAACTATTTTGTGGTGTATAATAAAGGATCAGAAAATGTAGTAGCTGATACTTTATCGAGACAACATGAGGATGCCCTAGTGTTTTCACTCTCAATACTATAGCTTGATTTTGTACAACAACTACAAAAAGAATATAAAAAACTACTAGCTTTTCAAGAGGTTATTACCAGACTACAAAAAGAAATTCCATCTCAACAGAAGATTGGATGGAAGAATGGAATACTCTTTCATAAGAACATAATTTTTTTAGTACCCTAATCTATGTTGATTCCGAAATTTTTTGCTAAGTTTCATTCTATACTGATGGCAGTACATTTTGACATCGCAAAGACATATAAGAAACTAGCATCTTAGTTTTATTAGCATGGAATGAAGAAGAAAGTGATTGATTTTATTAAGAATTGTACTACATGCCAACAAGTGAAGTATGAGGCAAAAGCTCCCTTAGGATTATTCTCCCCTTTGCCTATTCCTAATAAGTTTTGGGAAGACATATCCATAGATTTTGTTACATGTCTTCCTAATTTAAAGGTTTTTAGTGTTATATTTGTGGTGATAGATAGGCTATCCAAATATTGTCATTTGGGGCCTCTAGACTCAAATTTTACAGCCACCAAAGTTGCTAATATGTTCATGACAATGGTGGTTAAGCTACATGGATTTCCCAAAATAATAGTTTCTAATAGAGACTCAATTTTCATGAGTAAGTTTTAGCAGGAACTATTTAAATTGAGTGGTACTAAATTACATATGAGCTCATCCAACCACCCACAAACAAACTGTCAGACAAAGGTTCTCGATTGAACAAATCAACAATATCTTCATTGTTTTGTTATGGATTATCCTAATCACTAGATGAAATTGATACGAGATACAACTCAAGGATTAAAGGAGCCCCAATATAGACCAAAAATTTTATTGTACAGTAGATATATAAGATAGATATTGTAATGGTACATAAAACAAAACAATAGACCTTAGCGTAGCAGATTCAAGTGGAAATACAACAGATCTACAACAAAATAGAACTTATGTAATTGTCCAAACAAAGCATATAAATAAGAAAAAATAAGAAGAGCAAAGTAGCGAGATTTTTCACTGAAAAGAAGTATTGTTGACTTCTTAGAATTTAGCCAGCTTGAAGTGGTGATCTCGCCCACAAAAGCAATATACAGATTACTATACTCATTAGTTGAATAGAGAACAGTAGAGAAAAATAGAGAGTGGATTCTAGTTAATACCTGAGGCGAAGAAGACAGAGGAATCGAGAGATTAAGGCTGCCCAGTCCAAAAAGAAGATTTTATACTGATACGAAACACGGCGTTTTAGGAATAGTAATAAAAGTGTGAAGAAGATATTGTGTGGGATTAAACTCTAAAGTAATTTTATTAAAATTATACATGGATTCACATGCAAAATATACTCCATCTACGAAGCCTGAAATAAAAAAGATTGAAGTCTGAAATCAATAAGATTGTATCAAGGCTATTTTTTTTAAATAGTTGGCAGTGTCTAAAAAATTAAGCTCAACTTTATGGACTTAAAAGAAGTTGTTGGAGCAAGTTCAAAATACTATGGGTCTCCTTAACAGATAGAGCCTCAATAAGCCCAGCCCAAACCAAGCATTCAAAAAAACAGAGAGCAAAAGCTGTAAAGGCCAGCTAATAATTTTCGCGGCAGATCCTACTTTCGCCACGTCATTAGTCCAGACACGTGTAATCCAATTCCAAATCTTAAAACCCCCCTAGAAAACTAAGATTTGGAACAAGAAGAACAATAGGCCATGGAGGAGCTGCGGGAGATGCAGAGGAAGGAAGGCAGGAGGACCACCGAGCCACCACAAACTACGCCGATAAAGCCCGTGACGCACGACGCCTACGGCGGTGGCATGTATGGCACGGATGATGTACCTTCCAAAAATCTTACAAAGCCACCAGCTAGTGAGACCCAGAGTGCAGATGGGGAGGCCGGACCTACCAATGAGCCCAAACATAAGCCCCACCGTCGACCGGCGATCGCGACCTCGATATCACTGGCCAATCTTATATTCAGTGACCAGTGATATAGAAATATATACATATATATGTATGCATATGTATTCGTGTTATTATTCGCTTTTTGATAAATAAATAAATAATTATTAACTTTGTCCTGTCTCATTGTAAAAGGTTTTATTTAAGGGTAAAGATTAATGGGAACCATTTAATATATGAATGTTCGGCCAATAACATTGTAGTTTAATGGTATCATTTTTAGCTCTAAAATGAATTAAAGTATTATTTATGCCTCACCTAAAAATAGGTTTGATTCCTCATTTTTAATGTAATGAAAAATATATATATATGTATATAATTATTTCTTTTCTAAGCATCCTCATCTGCAGGTATTTGATACAGATTCGACTCTTCATTTTCCGTTGTAATAAAAAAATATATAATTGTTTCGTTTCTAAGCATCTTCATCCATGGGTATTTGACACGGACCCTATATGATAAAGTTCAGACTTCCTTCAATTTTGTGGGTTTTGTGAGTCTTACCTAAAGGATCTTTAAAACTAAGCTTTTTGGTCTCTTCAGATTTTTTTATTAAATGTATTATATAAAATAAATTTTTATACGGTACCTTAAAACCTAAAAAAATTATAAATAAAAAAATTCTCAAGAAAAAGGTGTCCTTAAAATATCAATATAGCATCTTACATACCATATGATTAAATATGAAAATAGAGCTATATATACCTCACTATTAATTTGAATAGGGAGATATGATAATATATAGCTAGTGGTATGGATTTTATGATGGTAATATAATGTATTTATATTATGTATTTCATAAAGAAAATATTATTATAATGTAAACATAGGGTTTTGGTTGTCTCCATTCAAGAAGTTAACAATAGCTTCTTGATATTTCCTCAGCTTCATACTTCTGGCTCTGATTTAATGGGAGGTTGTATTAACAGAAATATCCAAGCAATCACCTACAATAATTAGAATATTAACTAATGATTCGATCATGATTAAATATAGTATGGATCGTTGAATAGTTGATAGAACTTATCTCATTAAAATTAATGACAAAACTATAAAATTTTCTTTATGCTTAGTTATATATATATTTATATATATATGTTATCGGTAATTACTTATGTACGTTTTCTTATTCAAATTAATAGTGAGAAACAACATTCAACTCTATAGATTTTTTGTGATTCTCTACTATTACATGTTAGAGCAAACAATTCTATAAAAAGTAGCTCCAAATGAATTTTATTTTATCTTTGCAATAAAACCTTACTCAATTTATTATAAGGACAAAAAGTGGCATGAAAAGAAACAAAATTCGAGATTTTTATGTTGTCATCTCGGAATGAATTCATCGCTTTTAAGTTCTTAATCAATCGATGAGGACTAACTAAAATGAAGAAACTGCTACCGATTATAGCCCGATAAGTAAAAGTAGAATCCTACCAAAGTCTTTTGAATTGCCTTCCTTTTTTTTTTGGGGGACCAAAACGAAATAAGCCAATAAATTCATAGAATTACCCATTGTCGGGAATGGTACAAGTTAAATCAGTACGAGAAGACAAATCATGAAACAGTAGCTTTCGGAGTGAGGATAGGGTGGAGATCCACCAATCAAACGGACACATCCTCCTCCTAAAGACAAAAGCTACCCAATTAACAAGACTATTTGCATTTCTTCTTATAAAAACAAAGGAAACATTGACATTCTGCAAGGAATTTAAGATAGAAAGACCTTCTTCAAAGTAAGATAAGGAGGACCAATAGAGACCGTCTTTGTGTCCATTAAAAGCTCTGATCACCTATTTGCAGTCAGATTCAAAACGGATGGTTTGCCACAAATTTTTCTTAACTAAGTCAAACCCAAGATTCAAGGCAGCAATTTCACTAGCCTCAACTAAAGGATATAAATCCAAAGTCAAAGCTCCTCCTATTAAATTTCCGGACTGGTTTCTAGCCACAACAGCAGCCCCTCCCATATCATTTGGCCCGGTCCAAGATCCATCAGAGTTTAACCAAACAAAAAGGCCCCCATTAGAATCAGGCCTATGTATATCATGTGGATTTGATTGCCCACCTGTACCAGCGGGCATCTGATCCTCCTACTCCACGGGTGAAGACAAGCAAAGGTTCACATCTCTATTATCGGGGCAAGTTCGTTCCATTTCAGCTCCACTTCTCTTCTCTCTGCTTGTAGCAGCCGAAATGCCACAAGGTGCAATAGATTCTAGTCATTGCCTAGGCAAGTTTTAGAGATGCTTGATTCTGGTTTCCAATTTATCCTAAAATAGTCAGGCATATGATCAAACAAATAGTGGAGATGGTTTGATCACTTTATTATTTGGTGGTTATGTCTTTTATGTTTAAATTTCGAAAATTTTATTATATTTAATTGCTCCATATGTACTGTGGGCACACTTGTACTAATCAGATTTATCGAATCAATAAATAATATATGTATCGATTACTAAAGGTAGGACAAAAATGGTGTCAGTTTATGTATTGTAGTTAAATTTTTTCAAGTATCAACATGTGGATGTAAGACTTTAAGCTTATCTAACGACTATTTTGTTGCGAGACCAAGATTACAAATTTCCACAGCGGCAGGTGCATCCCAATTATGACTACGCCTCTTGAAGCTTTCCCATTCATTAATACATTCCTTCTGTTCCAACTTCAAGATCTTCTTCCTTCCATTAGCAAGTTCTTTTCCCACCACCCTATCAAAAATTTTCTCCCACCCTTCTTCCCACTTTTTACTCGCATCACACAACTGAACACTCCCACGCCCATAATCCGTCCAACTCCACCCTCTATCCAACCTGGACATCACTCTTGCGACGCACCTCCCCGCGCACGCCACCCGGCACGGCCGGCATTTCGTGCCACTAAGTGGCCCTGGGCTCGACATTGCTGCGACAGGAACCCCGTAGTGCCAGGGAGGAAAGGCGTACCTGGTACATTGTCAAGGTCAAATAGGATGTAAAACAATGTTTATAAGAAGAGAGATGTGTCTCACTATAATTGAGCCGATCGAACAAAAGTTGCATGATCTAACCCAAATGACTTTTGAGAAAAATGGAAATACTTCACTAGTCTTTTGACTTCAAGCTTTGACTTTAGGAAATTTTATATAATCTTAATCGGTAAGACCATTCAACCAATCATCTTACATTAAAATGATTGCAAGAGCTAATATTATAGGTATTACATTACCGAAGCTTCCACAATCCTATCAATAAAACCATCCAGTCAATCATCTAATCGTTAAAATAAATATAATAATTAAAATACTAATCATTTTAGTAATACGATTACGGTTGGATATGGTATAAGCCATTGTATAGTCGACAAGACCGGTCCCATTAAAATTAATGACGAGATCATAAAATTTCCTATTAGAGTAATTTAATCATGATTGCATATTAATTTGAGCCCCTAGTATCTTAATTAGGGACCAATCATATAGAATTTTCATTAAAATAACTTTCTAAAATTTGATACTCACATGAAAACGGATCTTTCAAAGTTATAAAATTATAATTTAAAAGCCTAA
The DNA here is from genome assembly GCA_024138025.1 of Combretum micranthum. NCBI lineage: Eukaryota > Viridiplantae > Streptophyta > Magnoliopsida > Myrtales > Combretaceae > Combretum > Combretum micranthum. Next base: position 16,161 of record JAMXBD010002095.1, on the reverse strand, counting down.
ATTTTGACCTTTAGTGGTGTTTTCAACTGAGTAAAAATGTAATGTCTTTTACGTTTGTCAAGTTTAGGGCAATTATTTGTTATTTTTGGAAGTTATAGATTCTTATTGCTCAAAAATTGAAGTTTAAGAATCATTTATAACATTTAAAAGTTTAGAGATATTTACTCTACAAGTTTACAATAGTAGTTTGTAATTTCTCCTTTATTTTTTTTTATAAGTAGATGATTTTTTTACACAATAAATCAGTTAAACCAGCCATTTCTTAATAACATAATATTATAAGAAAGGAAATAATCATATTATATATATAGATTAATTTCATACAAGTATTAGTAAAGTTTTGATATATAGAAGTTTATATAAATTATGGATGGAAATTTTTCAAAATCCACATAATATCACTATAATATATATATACATATATATATTAAAATATTATATGGTCCACCACACATATTTGTTTACCTTACGTGTTAGTGCTTCAATTTTATATATTTATTTTTTCACTTATAACCGAAAATAAAAGACTCGAACTTAATCCATCCACTTAACAAAGAAACATTGATATACCTCTATATTAAGAAAAAACTTAGAAGTCCATGTCTAATGTCCCTATAGATACAATTTTAAATTAATTCTTGCAAGTTGCAACATACCTCCGATCACTTACAATGCAGAACGGAAGGCGCTTCTTGAGGCAGGGAACCCGTTGGGTGGTGAGTTGAGCTTTAAGAGCTGCTTCAGAGTTGAGCAGACGAAAGCCGGCGGTGTCAAGACGAGGGATGACCGAGAGGCGAGAAAGAGCTACCATGGAAGCATTGGAGGTGCCAATGCCGAACCTGTCGTTGAATCCACCGAAGGAAGAGCCGGAAGGGACGACGTAGCGAGCGGCGATGAAGTTTTCCGGGGCAAGTGGGGCGCTCCAATAGCTATCTACACGGGTTCTGATGACCCAATCGTACGTGAAATTGTTTCGGTGTTGGTAGGATTTGATCATGGTTAAGCAACCCTCTACAAGGCTGAAGTATTGCAAAAGTCCCTACATAAATTACGGCCACAATAAGCTGAGCGAACCCCACTTTCTTGACTAGAGTTGTAAAATTTAATGAGTCGACTTAAGATGCAATTGAATGGAAGCTCAAACTTCAATTTATATTTCAAATTTCAGCTATCTTGATGAGTATACAATTTTAAGCTTGAAACTAACTTAAAGTTACATTGTACAAATCCGAACTCAAGTTAGGTAAACTTATTTAAAATTGATTTATCAGAAAATAATATTTTTAATCCTAATTAAAATAATCTTATAGTTCTTTAAATTTATATTCCATTTAAATCTAATGAAGTTTAGAAGTTAATTGGGATAAACATTATGATACTCGAACTTGACATTAACTACTCAAGGAGTTTGAAATTGAGCTCAACCCGACTATTCTCAAATTGAACTCGAGAAAAATTGAGTCAAGTTAAAATAGTTTTTCAACTAATTTAGTTCATTTACACCGATGCTCAATGCCCAAATATGAACTAAAAGCCTAGGGGGCACTGGAGTTAGGCTCAGCCCATGAAATTTCAAAGTTCTCAACATAGTAGTATATAAAGCTATTCATCGAATCAAACTTAATGGAACCAAAACCGACACGAATTGGATTGAGTTGCAAAATGCAATTTTTTTTGTATCTCAGTTGGGTCAGTTTAGAGATGATGCAAACAACTTGCAATTTAACTTAAGGAATATAACTGAACTCAACTGCTCCCCATCAAAAATAACAAATATGCAATACTTTTAGTTTAAACTCTATCAACTTTTTCAGTTTAAACCCTATCTACCTTTTTTTATCCCTCAGTCTAAGCATCCATACTTCACTACTTTTACTTCAACATTGTCTACCATATATTAAATTCATTATCACCTATAATATAATGTCACTATATTATAATATTATAAAACTTTAATTTTTACATAATTCTTCTCGGTTAATACATGGTTGAAAACTCTTATAAGTATTACCAACTAAAACAAAGTATTTAAAAACTGTTTAAACCTAACTGTATTTAAAGTAGTTCATTTAGAAACTCTGAACTCTTAAAAACGGTCTAGGTTATTAAGAGCATAACTTAAATCATATTAATAGTGATTCAATTTGATTTAAATCTTAAATTAAATCATGAAAATCCCTATTAGTATTTAATTGGTGAAAGCATTGATAAGAATACCTCATAAAAGATTGGTTTCCTTCTAGACATTACCAATCTAAATTGGGGTGCATATGGTATATAGATGCATTTTTGGTTACGAAAATATGTCATCATCAGCATTACTAAGCCTTTTTTCCCCCACTAACTTCTACTAAACGTCATCCACGATTTTGGTAACTGGTTGAACACAAAATAAAAGTCGTCCGAAAACGCAAGAAGGTACGTCAGGTATTCACTTTAGCACCAGGGTCATTAAGGAAAAAGTACGTGTATAGATCAAGCTTTTATATGATTATGCAATCAACACGTAATAAAATATTAACCCAAATTTTTTATAGATACAATATGTGTCAAACAAACTAGTTTTTCTCCTCTCTTTGATTCATTTGTAAGTGGATGGGACGCAATCATTTTAGTTTAAACTATTTATTAAGAATATGATATAGATGAAGAATAAAAATAAAAATAGATCAGATACAAATATAAATATAAATATGAATAATTCAAATAGACCTTTTATACTACGATCAATCAAGCTTGATATATCAACACGTATATTTCAAAAATAAAAATTTTTTATCTAAGACAACACTAAATTGATAATATATAAATACAGTACAAAACATATGGAAGCAACCTTAATAAATTAATTATATAGAGAAAGAGAAACACCCAACCTGAATTCCCCTTGGCGAGTTACTCCCCGTGAGGACTCTTCGTTGCGACTCGGTTTCGGGCACCTTATGTGGTCTAAAAATCCGAACCGAAGCAATTCTTGGTGCGCTTTTTAGCAATAGAAACTTAAAGGCATTTTTATCAAGTGGACTATGCAAAAAGAGGTCAGCGTTTGGGTAGACTTTGAGAACCCTCTCCATAATGGACGGTCCAGTTAGCTCAAATCTCCTTGCCCCACCAACCAAGCACACGGCGATTCTCGACCGGTCCAGCTCATCCTTCCACCCCGCTGAACCATGGGGAGGAGAGTTAGCAGGTTGCTTGTTCGGTCGGTGTTGGGGGGTGGTGGTTGTCGCGGCAGTGACGTTTGAGGAATTAAAAGGGAAACATTTAGGAGATAATATGAGCAATAAAATGAAAAATAATGATGCGGTGATTGAGATTAGGAGGCGATGATTGAGATCACTCCGGCGCCTCCTAATATACATGGTTGTATTATAAGTGCATAGTTATTGATTAGTATGCAGAAGCTATATAATTGTGTGATCAAATTGTGTTATAACGAATTTAACAAGCTCAAGAAAACTAACATAATCTATTTTCAGATGATGTCGCTTCCTAGGAAAAAAGAAAGAAGATGAATTTAATTAGTTTTCTTAATTTGTAGATGTTGGCAGATGGATATGGAAAAAGGAATGCCGGAATTGGAAGTTGGAACCTTTGGGAAGTTTTTCCTGGCATTTAGGAGGTACAGGAAGGTGCAATTTTGGTCTCATTTGATCAGGAAACAACAAGGGGAGAGAGATTGTAGCAGAAGAGAGATCTCTTGTGGCGTGGTTCTGAAGGTATTAAAATGAATGGTTTTTTGCTTTGTTCCATGGCATGATTTAGAGGTGAAGATATTTGATTTTGCTATTGACTTTTCTCCTCGTATTATCCGGAGAAAAAATTCAGTCTGGTACCAGGTACAACTATGTAAAATTTATTTATGTGTACTTCATTTCCATTGTATAATACAACTTATCATGTTATCAGTCACTTACTTGAATAGTGAATACATGGCACAATACGCTTATTGAATTTTTTTTTTTTTTTTCATTAGCTGTCCAATAAGATAATTTTGTGATTTATAAATATATAATGTATCTTATATATATATATATATATAACAACAGTCGCTAACTTCTCTTATAATTTTTTTAGACAATAGTTATATAATAATTTTTGTATACCTACATGTGCTGGATAATTTTGTCATTTATAATTTTTTTTTTTTATAGACAGTGAATCGCCAATTGCACATAAAGTCAAATGTGAACATTTAAGTTCGCATTTGGCAACCATGCAATACAAAATAAGGACAATAGTAGATGGCAAAACATCATAAGATGATGGTTGTTGACTTCTCGAGATGGAAGAACCTTCACGGGTTGTGACTCGCAAGTGAAGTTTTATTCCTCTTTGTTTTTCCTGGAAGTGGGGGCGTCCTGTGGAATTTGAGTGCTTTTGATGTGGAATAATAAAAAGTGGTAGCCAATGTTCCAATTCTAGTATCTGAAAAAGGGATGATGACAGTGGATAGTGACCATAAAATAAAAAATCACAATAGTCAAGCTTCTATTGTTGACCTAGTGATTTTTTTTTTTTTTCCCCTTTAATGCACTTTGCCATTTTTTTTATGCAATGAAATTAAAAAAAAAAAAAACATAGGCTTGCAATCTTTGGATAATTTCTCATGAATAAGGATAGAATATGCTAAAGAAAACCAAAAAATAGTTATTTTTTTACAACACGTTTAGTTTGTAAAATTGAATTATGTAGAAATAAAATTACCATTCTCAGAGAATAAAATAGAAAATTAATAGGATAGTTTCTCAACAACATATATATAAGCTATTTCTTTGATAAGAAAATGTAGTTACTCCTTTCATAACAATAACAATTCCTCTTACTAAACAAGTCTTACATATAAGAAATTAAGAATTGCAATTTCCTATACTGTAATAACTGCTTTAATGCAGTAACAGGTTGCAAAGAGAGAAATTGCTAATTAACTCCACTCTTATAAAGTTAAATAAACATACCATTAACCTTTCGGCCCAAAAATAAATAAATACCATTAGTCAGTTTGTCTATTTATCTATCTATCTATCTATCTATTTATATATGGTTATTACAATAATTTTTTCATAAATTAAATGGCATTGCCCTCGCACCGAAGAAGGTCTGTGACCATCGGCAGATGGGAGGTTTTTAGGGTCTGTTTGTTTTGGTTTTTTTCCGGCAGATACAGACACTTTTTCAAACTTTTTGCTAACAAATTATTTATCAAGAAATAGATATAGATAAAAAAAAGTTGACAGTTCTCATCAAAAATCAAATAGAACAAATTAGATAAAATTTAGATACAAATCGGATATATTTATACATATCATTTTAAAAAAGATACAGATACAGATGAAAAACAGGCAATCCAAACATACCCAAGTCACTCCAACTAGTGTTTTTTGGGATTTTTGCATTAGGTAACCTGACCAACAGAGGTGTAAGTTGTGCCGTCCAGTTCAGTCTATGGATTAAATGGCTCATCCTACTAATTTAGTCTACTCTAGCTATTTGATTTTTTTTTCAGATTAAATGGAAATTATTTGACATGTTTAACCCATTTATATTAATCAAATAAGATGTACATAATAAAAGAATTAAATTTTATGAGGTATATATATATATATATATATATCAATGATTGATTTTATTGCTTATATATAAAAATAAGTTCTTTTCAAATAATTCATTAGATATTATATTATAATTAAATCAATAAATACAAACTTAAAGGAATATTACAATGCATATCATTAATATATAAGTTTAACTTCAAATATCAAAATCTTGAAAACAATACTACTTTAAAAACATTTTTTTTTTTTTTTTACAAATGAGCAAGTAAGTCAACCGGCTGCCACGGCGAAATCATTTTGATCCACACAGTTCAAATGTAGTCGACTCACTTTTATACAAACTAAAAAGAAAATATTCAGTTCTAATCCATACAAAAAACAGATCTATCGTGGGTCACGATCCATTTGCATTATTCTGAACACCAAGGTCGTTCTTATCATCAAGGGAATGAGGCTCTATCACCTCCTTGGAATGGTCAATCTGGCTTTTTATATATAGCATATATTCTTTTTTTTCCAATTTTTTTCTTTTAGATTAATAATTTTTTTATCCATTTATATATTAATGTAAAAATAAGTGGTATGAACGTGGCAATTGAATGCCAACTCACTTTCCATGAAGAAAAAAAATCATAAAATAAGATAATTAATTTTCACATAACTTGAGTTGATTTTTTTTTTTTTTTTCGGTGGGAAGTTGATTCTAGAATATCATTATTGCAATTGAAGTTTCCAGATAATCTACGTAAACCTCAGCAGGATTTGACCCTACGATACTTGATTAAATAATATATAATAATGAATTATTAAATCCACATGGCAACAAAATATATATTTATTAATTTCTACATCATTTTAAACTTAACTAGAACAAAAAAAGTATACAAAAACAAAATTTATTAAAATATAATAAAAAATAGATAAAACATGTATGAGCTAAACTAAAAGTAGAGATCAACTCCGACCCAAAATTAAATATCAATGGTAAAATCGAATGAATTTTTATTTTTAAGCGCACATTATTTATGTTAGTTTTCACTGTGATTTCCTTTTCTTTCTATCAAAATTTTTATAGATATATATATTTATATGTGCTAAAAAAAAATACTAAGGCCTAACATTTTCATTTATTTTTTTAATACAAATAATTTGTGTTGTGTTTATTATAGATGTTGATTTTTTTTTTATGAGTCGTTAAAATGAAAAAATCAAGCAAAAATAGCAATACGAATGTTGACAATAGTAATATCAATGTCCCTTTTATACCTTGATATTTTTTGTATCCTATGGAGGAGTTTTTTTCCCTTTTTTTGTTTTAATTTAAAGCAGTGAACAATTATTGTCTTTCTTTTATCTATTTGGCTTATGCAAGCTATATTTCTTCTTTCATTATATATATATATATATATATAGATATTAATAAGTAATATTATTTTAATATTTTCATTTTTAGTTGATAAGTATAAAATGTTAAGACAATTGATAAAAATTTATTTCTATTGCCATGTTAGCTTAATATTTCAACGTCACATACTATTTAATTAGGTATTGTGGGATCTACACAAAAGTCGGGGGGAATTAAGATATTTTTTAAAAGTGGGGTGTATTTTTTTTTTAAGTTTACAAAAGTGGACAGTGTAATTTTTCCAAAATTAAAAACTATGAAAAGAAAAAAAAGAGAGAAAAAATAAAATAAAAACACATAATTAAATTATATTTAATCTTTGAACTATTTACATATGAATTGAAGTAATTATTTCTCACCAATAGCATTTAATGTGCTATTATTATTATTATTTAGACAAAAGAGCAATAGCTCAAAACAGATTCCCAATTACAAATTCATATAAACCCAGTGACATGAGATCAGAATGGAAAGCACCATCTCGACACCGACTCACATTGTTCAGAATTTCCTAACAGTTGGTCTCCACAATAACCCTTCTATATCCAAGATCCCACGCTAACCTCAGACCAAAAATGACTCCCCATGGTTCAACTTCCCAACTGGAAATGGAGCCCAGATTACCACAACGTCCTTTTATCCATTCCTCATCAGAATTTCTAGTAATAGCTGCCCCTACTTTATTATGGAATGTGACTACACCATTTGAGTTAAATTTTACCAAACCTGCATTAGGCCTATTCCAAACAAAAATTTGATGGTTCAATCTATGCCAGCCATAAAAATAAGCAGCCTTTAACTTTGTAACTAAGTAGAACCCAGTTGTTTTAAGGCGAATATCTAACAAGGTCATCATCTTTATCATTGCCCTCCTTACAAATAAAATTATTTCGCCACTTCCAAATGAGTCAAACCACTGTCCTAAAAACTATGCTTCAAGGACCAACATTATCACTAACAGAAACAAAAGATTTCAAATTAACTGCTAACCACTCCTTAAGAGATAAAGAAAAAAAAATATGTTACATGAGCTGTTGTAATGGGGCTTTAAAAGTCTAAATATTATATATTTATTTATTTATTTTTATTTGAGCTTGACTCATGGGTTAAGTGACAAGACTCAGTAAGTTCGATTCAATTACATTGAGATGACTTAGGGAGATTTGACTTGGTGAACTCAGAACAGAGATCATTAGACCGGTCCGCCGCATCCGACCTCTCTCAGGCGGGCTCATAAATTAAATAGCATTGGCCTCGTACCGAAGACGTAAAGACTGTGACTAGTGGGAGGTTAGCATAATTCTTTGGGATTTTACCATTAGGTAACCTGACTGACAGATGTGTAAGCAGTGTGCTCTATTTCGATTTAAGGGTTAAATGGATCATCCTACTAATTTAGTCTCCTCTATCCATTTGCATTTTTTTTTTTGGGGTTAAATGGGAATTATTTGCCATGTTTAGCCCATTTAACTTGCCATGTTTAGTCCATTTATATTAATCAAATAAGATGTACATAATAAAAGAATTAAATTTTATGGGGTTATATCAATGATTAATTTTATTACTTATATATAAAAATATGTTTTTTTAAATAATTCACTAGAAATTATATTATATTTAAACGAATAAATATATACTTAAAAGAATGTGATAATACATACCATTAGCATATAATCTTTTTTTTTCTTTTAGATTTATATATTTTTTATCCATTTATATATTAATGTAAAAATAAGTAGTATGAACGTGGTAATTGAATGCCAAGTGACTTTCCATGAAGGAAAAAAATCATAAATAAGATAATTAATTTTCTAAATTGCGTCGATTTGGTTTTATTTTATAAACTTCTAGAATTTCATTATTGCAATTGAAGTTTCCAGATAATTTACGTAAATCTAAGCAGGATTTGACCCGCCGCAGACCTGTGAAGCGGTCCGCAGATAGTGGCAGGTGAGCGGCCCGGTCCATTGGACCTGATGAATCCAAATAAGTCTAACAACTTCAATGGAAAATTACATGCTAACCCTTTGAAAAAACACAAATATCTCACTTTTTAAAAATATTACAATTATCCTTCTACTTTTATGTAGACCCTACTATACTTAATTAAACAACATATAATATAGAATTGTTAAATCTACATGGCAAAAAATAGATATTTATTAATTTATATATCATTTTAAACTTAATTAATAAGAATGAAAATAGTATATAAAACATAATTTATTAAAATATATTAAAAAATAAATACAATGCGTATGAGCTAAACTAAAAATATAGATTGTTTGCCACCCAAAAATAAATATCAATGGTAAAATCGACTAAATTCTTATTTATAGATGCAAATCATTTATGTTCTTTTTCGTTGTGATTTTTCTTTTTTTTTTTTGTATCCAAATTTTTATAGATTTATATATATATGTATGTGCTAAAAAATTTTCTAAGGCCTAACATCTACAAACATTTTTTTTTAATACAAATGATTTGTGTTGTGTTTATTTTTTATGTTGATTTTTTTTTTCATGAGTTGTGAAAATAGAAAAATCAAACAAAAATAGCAATATGAATGTTAGTAATAGTAATATCAATGTCCTTTTTATATCTTCATATTTTTTGTATCCTATGGAGGAGTTTTCTTTTCTTTTCTTTTTTATTTAAAGCAATGAATGATTAATGTATTTCTTTTATCTATTTGATTTATGCAAGCTATATTTCTTCTTTCATTATATAATATATATTAATAAGTAATATTATTTTTGTTTTAATCGATAAGTATAAAATGTTAAGACAATTGATAAAAGTTTATTTTGTTTCCATGTCCACTTAACATTTATGTTAGGTGCTATTGGGCCTTCTCAACCCCAAAAGTTAGCTCATGAGGTGAGGCTTTCCCTCATACTTATAAAGCAGCACCCTGCCCCTTTCACAACCGATGTAAGATATCCCCAGTATCTCTCCCTATCACACATCGGACCATGGGATTAACCGTCCATGTCCTCCTCAACCGGAGATGTTGCAAACCTGGCTCTGATACCACTGTTGAGTGCTATTGGACCTTCTCAACCCCAAAAGCTAGCTCATGAGGTGAGGCTTTTCCTCACACTTATAAAGCAGCACCCTGACCCTTCCACAACCGACGTGGGATATCCCCAACAATTTCTACATTAGATACAATTTTATTAGGTATTGTGGGATCTACACAAAAGTGGGGGGGAATTATAATATTTTTTTCAAAAGTGTTCCAAACTTAAAATATGAAAAGAAAAAAAAAAAAAGGAGAGGAAGTTGTGGATCTTCATTTTGTCAAAGAAATTCATAAGTTGTCTTTGTTGGAAAAGTACCACCTTTTGAGAATGACCAAATTAGATTATCATCTCCAGCTACTCCCTGTGGAGGAGAGGAGCTGCCATTATCGAGCATATAGTATTGGGAAGTAAATGATAGAATTTGTTTCAATTCCATTGTTACTATTAGTAACAAAGTCAGCATTCGAAAGACTGAGCTCTTCCTCCAATTAACTCCATATTAGCTAAAAGATACAAAGGGCCCTCACCTTCAACCTACCTATTATACTCGAAGCGAGCTTGCTTACCATTTCCATCCATCCTAGAAGTTTGCAAAATGACATAATACCAATCTGAATAAATGCTTTTCCAGGTAGAAGAAAGCCTTGCCTTGGTTTAAAGTTTACATCATTACTATCGTCTTTACAATATTTCCCTCGAGTCACCTTCACCCATAAATCATCACTCTTTTTAGAGCAACTTTATCTGTGAGCCGTTTAGGAATTACTCGATATGTCACTCAACATACCAAGCAAACCTTCTTATAAGGAATTCTTTGTTTTATTAGGAAATTTTTTAAGATAGTTACTTAATAATTTTTCATAAAAAAAATTTAGGTACCATGTGTCATATTCCATCAATAAAATAAAAGAGAAAGTAAGAAATTTGCCTTTTGAGTCGCTTAACTAAGAATCCCTGATATTTATTATTCTGTCAAATAACTCTCCTAACAAATCACTATATTGATTATTTGGATTGCTTAGCACAGGTAGCCGTATTAAGTAACTCCATTAAAGTTGCTCTTAATAATATTCCATCCCAATTTCATCAACAAAGTTAAATTAGCCAAAGAAGACATTTGAAGTCCTACACCTCCAAATTGCTTATTAGCACATTAATGATCCCAGCTTACCAAATGCATCCTTCTCTTTTCTGTAGTATAATTCGAAATAAAATTCCTTACAATTCCATCAAGTTCTTTGCATATGTAATTGGGACGCTTAGATATCTGCATTTAAAACAGGGGCATTAATAGTAAACATGACTAAGCCAACATGATTCTTCCCACAAGAGAAAGAGAACTGGCTTTCCAACTTAAAAATTTTCTACCGATATTCTCAATTAGCTCCTTGTAAGTGTTTTTGGTAACCATGATGGGAGGAGGCACCTAAATACTTGCCAAGATTGCAAAACCAAACTTGGCATTGATTGAAATTTTCAAGTCATAGGACATTTTTTTTTAGGAAAAAAAATCCTTATTTTCGTTGTTTCTGATGTAGACAAGATAGTCGACAAGTTCATGAGCAAAGAATCATTCAAGAAACAACCCAAGAAGCGGCGGAACAAAGGCCTTTGAAGAGACAAGGAAAGCTGGCAATAAGCCGTCGACTTTGATGAGGAAAGCTACCGGCCTAGGGCCGACTTACTTCTAGCCCACCCAATATTTGTGTTCTTAAGCCGCCATCTTATTCCAAGATTATATTTATCCGAGTTATTTATTATTATTTCATTTTAGGATTTTGTATATTCATATAAATAGTCTTGGAAATCTTAGCTTATGTTTTTAGAATATTTCATCATATATTGAAACTCTAGTTTGGAGAATTCTCTCTGAATATTGCATTAAGTGCAATTGTTTTGATTTTGAGATTAACTCGTTGAGTGTTATGTATTTATCCACGCTAACTCATTGACCAAACATAGCAGAAAAATCCTCTAAGATATCTTCAACCACTTGCACTTGCTTATGAGATGCTTTAGCAAAATTGTTCAAATCTTCTATGACAAAAAGATGTGACAATTTTAGGCCATGCCTTCCAAGTTAAATAGCTTTCCATTTACCCGAATCAACTGCCTTGGAAAGACAGTGAGTCAAAACTGCCATGCATAAAACAAAGATGTACGTTGAAATTGAGTAATCTTGACAAATGCCATGGGATGGAATAAAACCTTCCAGATAAGCCTCCATTCCATAGTAATTTCATGTTCAACGTAGAAATGACTTCATAATTAACTCAACTAATCGAGATGGGAAACCAGCATGAATTAAGGTCTGCTTAATAAATTTCCATACGAGTCTATCATATGATTTTTGTAAGTCCACTTTGATTGCCATCCATCCTTTTTCACCTTGTTTCTTTTTCATCAAATGCATAACCTCTTGCGTTATAACAGTATTATCTTTGATATTTCTTCCCAAAAAGAAACTACTTTGAGTGTGAGAAACCAGCCTCCCCATCAATGCTTTTAGGCTATTTGTAAAGATCTTGGTGTTTGCTATATAGAGCACATTACATAAGTTTATAGGACATATCTATACCAAAGTCTCAAGCGCAACAACCTTTGGAAAAAGAATAAGAAGTGTCATTAAGCATAGGAGGTAAAATATTAGTAACAAAGAAATCCTTCATCACCTTATGCACCATCCTTCCAACAAACTTACACTAGCCCTGATAAAATATGGCATTTAATCACAATAGACCAGGTGCTTTCTAAGGCCCCATATAAAAACAACTATCTTAACTCCGCTCAATTCAATCTCCTCTAATAAAGCCTCCATAACTGAAGCCTCTACCTAAGGAAATTTAGCTTTATTATTCAAATCAATCACCTGCCTACGATCTTCTTTATAGAGATTTGAATAGAAGCACACTGCCACATCTTTCAGACACTCTTGATCCACTACCCAAATAACTTAGTCGTCTTTCAAAGCGTCTATTTTATTCCTCTTTCTTCTCAAAATAGCACTATTGTGGAAGAATCTTGTATCACAATCTCCACTCCTAATCCAATTAACTTGAGATTTATGCACTCATAGCAGCTCCTCTTGAAGCAAAACATCTTCATATTGTTTTTGGAGTTCTTTAATTTTTCCTTTTTGTGACTTTTAGGTCTTAATTCCTCCTTTTTTTTTAACTGGGTCAGCTTGTTCATAATTCTCCTTTTATTTACAAAAATATTACCAAAGACTAAAGAATTCCATTATATCAATTTTCCCAAGAAACCATTCTTCAAATTTTCATATGAATCAAACAGTTCTCCACAACTTCTCATGAAATCCTTAAAACCACTAGGTGTCGACTAGGTTACTTGAAACTGGAAAAGGCAATCAACTTTCCCCAAATTAATTATCCCGTAGGCCGTAGTGCTTCAAAAAGATAGGTTTATGATCACTGTTCACCATAGGAAGATGTCAATGGCTACCCTTCAAAAATGTAAAATGCCACTTTCCATTGCGTAAAGTCATGTCTGACCTTTCTTGTAAATTATCTCTTTTCCACATGAATCTCGAACCAACAAACCCAATGTCTTGCAACACATACCTATTAAATATATTTATTGGGTCCTTGTATTTAGAGAACTTGACTAACACTGTTGAGCCTAAATTTTATCCCTATTCTCCTAAGGTTTCGAACCATATTAAATTCGATCGGTTTGACATGAAACACTGATAAGGAACCAGTAAGGTTTTTGTTATAGGCCCGATTTTCTAAAAATATTTTGATTGGAGTCGTCACCGGCTAAAGTCGCAAAAAAAAGAATAAATCAGAAGCCAAATGGGTGGTTTAATTTTCGATTCAGCCATTGGTTCACATGAAAAACCAGAAATTAGTGGATCTAAGTGTTGTTAGTTTAAAACCTAAACGATCATCTAGGCTTTATGAGCTTTAGAAATTTTGAATTATATAGGCTGGGATTTATAAGAAAAAGTTTAATCTGGATTTTTCAATTTAAGTTTTTTATAAAAAGAGTTTATATATATACATATATATTTTTTTTTTTTTTTGAAAAATCTAAGTGTTTTTAAGTATTGTGACCGCTCATTAGGTGCCTACATATCTGCTAGTCGAAATTAAGTTATCGTAGTTCATTTGCATTTTTGTAAAATTTTAATGTGTTGATTTATTTTAATTTGAGAAAACCACCAAGTTTAAGTTGTTTATTAGATTTGAGCTTTTCTGTTTTTTAAAAGGTCCTAAAGAGATCTAATTATATCCCAAATTCTTGAAACACCTAAAAAGGAAACTAATTTTAAAAAACCCCCTTTATTGGTAATTTAGAAAGTAAACTAGTGATAGTATTGTATATATAAGCTAACTGACATAAAGGTTTTATGTACTAACTCTAGTGAGTTCAATCAACTCCATTTCTAATGCAAGAAAATTGATGATTTGTTATTTTAAGTATGGTAAGAATAACACGAATATCTAGACTTAAATTCATGGAATAGCATATACTAGTTTATAAAATTCAATTCATCTACCAATATTAATCAATAATTCAAATGCATAATACAATCAGGTAAGACATGGTGGTATTCACATGAAAGCTAGCAAAACAAAAGTCTACAAGTAACTCATAATCTATAACTTATTGTAGATCGTAATGGATATAATATTTTTAAAATCAAGCATTCACTTAAATTTTGAATTCCCTAAATTATTTACAAGTTTAAATTCTAAAAAAAATTCTAACGATTTGATATCCCATAGTCTTAGTAACAGATGTGACAAATCTAATCATATCATATCTTATAGACAAATCATCTAAGCATGTCATAATAGTACAATAAAAAAAAAAGCATCGCATGTAGGAAGTGATTTTACAACACAAACCTATATGATATATGATAATACGTCTTATGCATCTTATACGTTTGTGCCTATTATATGATCCGCATAAAATTGTGTACTGTATGATATCATATAATATAATGTATATTTAAATTTTCCACTATTTCCTTTCTTACATTTACATGGATTGTTCAATATAATGAATAAATAAATAAAATAACAAATAAATGAATAAGAAAGTGAACTGGTGGCGTATAACCAATTTAAAGATTCGTTTCGAACCTAGAAAAGAAAACAAAGGAAAGGTTTATAATAATAATAATAATAATAATAATAGTTTAAAGAATGAAACTGGGCAAGGAGAACGGGTCGGTTCGGGTCAAATGAAAAAAATGCTCTTTCCCTATGGCTCTCTCTCTCTCTCCGTTCCAGTGAATTAGTGGGGTTTTGGGATTTGGTTTTCATTGATTCAGAGTTGTGTTAAGGTTGGAATGCCGGTGGTGGTATGCTATGAGGTTGTAGTTTGTCAATTATTGAGTGGCAGCGATTTAGATGTCGAGTTTTGGTATTGTTGGTGGCGTTCATTTTTGCTGGTGGCGTTAAAGAGTATATTGAGCTCGATTGTTGTCGATGCTTTGATGTTGTTTTTCGGTGTTATGGATTTTTAGATGGTGGTTTTCCAATATTCATGAGTTTACGATGGAGGTGGTTTATGATTTTCGTTTGAGTTCGTCAGTTGGTTTAGTCAAATGTGATGGTGGGATTGAGTGGTTGTTCATATTCGTGCATGTATATGTTAAGATCGTAGATGATTTGTGGTTGGGTTTTGATTTCGAGTGGTCAATTTCGACGAATGATTTAGTTTCAATTCGTGTTGATGTTAGTGGTTTTCGGGTTTAGGTTTGTTGATGTGTTGGGCATTGTGTGTCAATGTTGATGTTTAGTTCAGCTTTGGCGGGTCATCGTTTGGTTTCGATTAGGTCTTGTTAGGTATTGTTGGATTGCTAGTCATGATGGTCGGAGCTTGGTTTTGGTCATGTCACGATGCGTGAGTTTTGTTTGTATGTGGGGTTTAGGTTTTGGTTGGAGTGGCCATGGTGGTTGTATGGTATGTGGCGTCTATGGGCTTGGTTCGATGGGTAAGAGTTTCTAATGGAGGTCGCGATTTCAATCTATGGTGAATGTGGTCTCATGGTGGTGGTTAAAGAAGACTAGAGAGAGAGAGAGATTAACCTGTCATACCCTAATGGGTATCCTAATAATATAATCAAGGTACTCGTGGCATGAACAGACATAATAGATAGAAGGTTGTATAGAATAAGAAATCTTTAATATGAATAAGA